>CALYLW010001736.1:247939-272272 GCA_944989445.1 Ampullaceana balthica
GGGGGGGGGGGGGGGGGGGGGGGGGGGGGGGGGGGGGGGGGGGGGGGGGGGGGGGGGGGGGGGGGGGGGGGGGGGGGGGGGGGGGGGGGGGGGGGGGGGGGGGGGGGGGGGGGGGGGGGGGGGGGGGGGGGGGGGGGGGGGGGGGGGGGGGGGGGGGGGGGGGGGGGGGGGGGGGGGGGGGGGGGGGGGGGGGGGGGGGGGGGGGGGGGGGGGGGGGGTGGGGGTGGGGGGGGGGGGGGGGGGGGGGGGGGGGGGGGGGGGGGGGTGGGGGGGGGGGGGGGGGGGGGGGGGGGGGGGGGGGGGGGGGGGGGGGGGGGGTGGGGGGGGGGGGGGGGGGGGGGGGGGGGGGGGGGGGGGGGGGGGGGGGGGGGGGGGGGGGGGGGGGGGGGGGGGGGGGGGGGGGGGGGGGGGGGGGGGGGGGGGGGGGGGGGGGGGGGGGGGGGGGGGGGGGGGGGGGGGGGGGGGGGGGGGGGGGGGGGGGGGGGGGGGGGGGGGGGGGGGGGGGGGGGGGGGGGGGGGGGGGGGGGTGGGGGGGGGGGGGGGGGGGGGGGGGGGGGGGGGGGGGGGGGGGGGGGGGGGGGGGGGGGGGGGGGGGGGGGGGGGGGGGGGGGGGGGGGGGGGGGGGGGGGGGGGGGGGGGGGGGGTGGGGGGGGGGGGGGGGGGGGGGGGGGGGGGGGGGGGGGGGGGGGGGGGGGGGGGGGGTGGGGGGGGGGGGGGGGGGGGGGGGGGGGGGGGGGGGGGGGGGGGGGGGGTGGGGGGGGGGGGGGGGGGGGGGGGGGGGGGGGGGGGGGGGGGGGGGGGTGGGGGGGGGGGGGGGGGGGGGGGTGGGGGGGGGGGGGGGGGGGGGTGGGGGGGGGGGGGGGGGGGGGTGGGGGGGGGGGGGGGGGGGGGGGGGGGGGGGGGGGGTGGGGGGGGGGGGGGGGGGGGGGGGGGGGGGGGGGGGGGGGGGGGGGGGGGGGGGGGGGGGGGGGGGGGGGGGGGGGGGGGGGGGGGGGGGGGGGGGGGGGGTGGGGGGGGGGGGGGGGGGGTGGGGGGGGGGGGGGGGGGGGGGTGGGGGGGGGGGGGGGGGGGGGGGGGGGGGGGGGGGGGGGGGGGGGGGGGGGGGGGGGGGGGGTGGGGGGGGGGGGGGGGGGGGGGGGTGGGGGGGGGGGGGGGGGGGGGGGGGGGGGGGGGGGGGGGGGTGGGGGGGGGGGGGGGGGGGGGGGGGGGGGGGGGGGGGGGGGGGGGGGGGGGGGGGGGGGGGGGGGGGGGGGGGGGGGGGGGGGGGGGGGGGGGGGGGGGGGGGGGGTGGGGGGGGGGGGGGGGGGGGGGGGGGGGGGGGGGGGGGGGGGGGGGGGGTGGGGGGGGGGGGGGGGGGGGGGGGGGGGGGTGGGGGTGGGGGGGGGGGGGGGGGGGGGGGGGGGGGGGGGGGGGGGGGGTGGGGGGGGTGGGGGGGGGGGGGGGGGGGGGGGTGGGGGGGGGGGGGGGGGGGGGGGGGGGGGGGGGGGGGGTGGGGGGGGGGGGGGGGGGGGGGGGGGGGGGGGGGGGGGGGGGGGGGGGGGGGGGGGGGGGGGGGGGGGGGGGGGGGGGGGGGGGGGGGGGGGGGGGGGGGGGGGGGGGGGGGGGGGGGGGGGGGGGGGGGGGGGGGGGGGGGGGGGGGGGGGGGGGGGGGGGGGGGGGGGGGGGGGGGGGGGGGGGGGGGGGGGGGGGGGGGGGGGGGGGGGGGGGGGGGGGGGGGGGGGGGGGGGGGGGGGGGGGGGGGGTGGGGGGGGGTGGGGGGGGGGGGGGGGGGGGGGGGGGGGTGGGGGGGGGGGGGGGGGGGGGGGGGGGGGGGGGGGGGGGGGGGGGGGGGGGGGGGGGGGGGGGTGGGGGGGGGGGGGGGGGGGGGGGGGGGTGGGGGGGGGGGGGGGGGGGGTGGGGGGGGGGGGGGGGGGGGGGGGGGGGGGGGGGGGGGGGGGGGGGGGGGGGTGGGGGGGGGGGGGGGGGGGGGGGGGGGGGGGGGGGGGGGGGGGGGGGGGGGGGGGGGGGGGGGTGGGGGGGGGGGGGGGGGGGGGGGGGGGGGGGGGGGGGGGGGGGGGGGGGGGGGGGGGGGGGGGGGGGGGGGGGGGGGGGGGGGGGGGGGGGGGGGGGGGTGGGGGGGGGGGGGGGGGGGGGGGGGGGGGGGGGGGGGGGGGGGGGGGGGGGGGGGGGGGGGGTGGGGGGGGGGGGGGGGGGGGGGGGGGGGGGGGGGGGGGGGGGGGGGGGTGGGGGGGGGGGGGGGGGGGGGGTGGGGGGGGGGGGTTGCCATACCTTTCAGGCTACTGCGTCGGGGGAATAGCGGCCGGGGGGGGGATGGGGAGGGTAGGAGTCTCGCTGAGAGCGAAGTTGACCTGCGCTAGGACAAAGATCTCGTCTGAAGTTAGTGTTTGGTTTAGCCGAGAATTGTGAGGCTGTCAGTGTTTGGCACTAGAAAAAACTCATAACAATTGGACCAAACAAATACGATTATGTTGTTGGCACCCTCGATGTCAATACAGCGGAGGAAGTGCAGGCTGTGCTCATTAATCCTCCAACTGAGAATAAATATGAGCACCTAAAGGCTTCTCTGCTGAAAACCTATGGAAAGAGCCAGGCCCAGAAGGATGCAGAGCTGCTAAATTTCCTCTGGTATGGGGGATCGTAGGCCTACAGCCCTTCTCAGCAAAATAAATGCCCTCAATGGTGACCCCGACGTAACTATCGAGGAACATCGTTACAACCTTCACGAGCTCTTCCGCCTCCTCTCAGACAACGGAATGGTGCTGAACCAAGAAAAGTGCATCTTCGGAGCCTCACAACTAGATTTCCTTGGCAATCGAGTGGCAACTGAGGGTATACAACCTCTTCCTGACAGAGTAACCGCCTTGCTCAACTATGATGCTCCAACAGATCGCACTGACCTCCAAAGATTTCTAGGTCTTGTAAATTATTACCATCGTTTTCTGCCGCACATATCTGACACTTTAGCTCCGCTCCACGCTCAAGCTAGTGGTAAAGGGCAGAAAATTGAGTGGTCTACAGACTGATCAATTATGTTTTTTTAGTAAACGTAGGAATAAAATTGTGAATTTAGTGTTTATGTTCGTCAAAATGTATTATATAAGATATGAAATTCTCTATCGCATTTAAAACGCGGCTCATAATTTATTCATCATCTAGAAACAGAAACTATGTGACGGTGATGGAGTAGAATTAACAAAATATAATGTATTTTCGGGATGAGGGACGAAACAAAAATGTTTCATCCCTTTTTTTAAAAAATTATCCTTTCTCCATGACATTCGATAATTAGAGAGAGAGAGAGAGAGAGAGAGGGGGGGGAGTAAATATCATTTTTATATTAAACTACCTAGATGGACACTCAAAATAATTGATATCGGTACATTATTTAGAACGGTGCGCAAATTTTTTTTCAAGCTAATGTCAATACGATTGTATTCTCTAAATTCTTTTGGAAAGTACATTACATTTACAACATTTATAATTAAGTTTATTGACACTCTGTTATAAGTACAACTGCCTTTTTGAAAAGATGTTTTACCCGCTGTTTCAAATTAATCTTTCATAACTTTAAATAGTCTTAAGATGTGCGGTTGTAAATATATACGTTGTTTTTACGTGACGTCAGTTGTCTAAAAATTTGTAGAAAACTGTCAGTTAACTTTATTTAGTACCCTTACAATAATGATTGAATTTGATAAGGAAAGCAATTCTCTAAGTGAAAACATGTCATGAATAATTAAAGAAATTTAGAAATAGAGTTGTTGGTGTTTTTTTTTCAATATTAAAAAAAAATTCTGATATCTTCTATACTAATAAAAGGCAAAGCCCTCACTCACTCACTGACTCACTCACTGATTCATCACTAATTCTCCAATTTCCCGTGTAGGTAGAAGCATGAAAATTTGGGAAGTTGAGTAGCATCTCGCGACGAAAATTGGAGTAAAAGAATTTTTAAAATAACACTTATGGGGGCCGGGGGCCCAAAAACGTTTTTTTTCCCTAATATGGCCTATATAAATTTGAAAATCACTAATTCTCCTATTTCCCGAGTAGGCAGAAGCATGAAACTTTGGGAAGTTGTTGAGTACACTTCCGCGATGGTAACGGAAGAAAAGATATTTAAATTATCACTTCCTGAGGGCCAGGGGGCCCCAATGAAGTTTTTTCCTTATATGAGCTTTATAAAAACTAAAAATCACTAATTCTCCTATTTCCCGTGTAGGTAGCAGCATGAAACTCTGAGTAGTTGATAAGTACACTTACTCGATGGTAACAAAGAGAAAAAAATATTTAAATTAACACTTACTGGGGGCGGGGGCCCAAATGTAGTTTTTTCTAATATTTAAAACTGAATCATCACTAATTCTTCAACTTCACGTGTAGATAGAAGCATAAAACTTTGGGAAATTGTTGAGTAGCCTCTCACGGCGATAATTGGAATAAAAGAATTTTAAAATTCAATTTCATGGGGGCCGGGGGCCCAAAAACGTTATTTTTCCTTAAATGGGCTATATAAAATTTGAATATCACTAATTCTCCTATTTCCCGAGTAGGCAGAAGCATGAAACTTTGGGAAGTTGTTGAGTACAATCCCGCGATGGTAACGGGCGAAAAAGTATTTAAATTATCACTTCCAGGGGGCCGGGGGCCCAAATGAAGTTTTTTCCTTATATGAGCTTTATAAAAACTAAAAATCACTAATTCTCCTATTTCCCGTGTAGGTAGCAGCATGAAACTCTGAGTAGTTGATAAGTACACTTACGCGATGGTAACAAACGAAAAAAATATTTAAATTATCACTTACTGGGGGCCGGGGGCCCAAATGTAGTTTTTTTCTTATATAAAAAACTGACTCATCACTAATTCTACAACTTCCCGCGTAGGTAGAAGCATGAAACCTGGGAAAAGTTGTTAAGTAGCCTCTTGCGACGATACTTGGCGTAAAAGAATTTTAAATTCACACTAATGGGGGCCGGGGGCCCAAAACCATTTTTTTCCTTATATGGGCTATATTAAATTGAAAAATAACTAATTCTCCTATTTTGCGAGTAGGCAGAAGCATGAAACTTTGGGCAGTTGTTGAGTACACTTCCGCGATGTTAACAGGCAAAAAAATATTTAAATTATCAAATACTGGGGGCCGGGGCCCCAAATGAAGTTTTTCCTTAAATGAGCTATATAAAAACAGAAAATCACAAATTCTCATATTTCCCGTGTAGGTAGAAGCATGAAACTCTGAGTAGTTGATAAGTACACTTCCGTGATTGTAACAGGTAAAAATAATATTTAAATTAACACTTACTGGGGGCCGGGGGCCCAAAAGAAGTTTTTTTCTAATATTAAAAACTGAATCATCATGAATTCTCCAACTTTCACGTGTAGGTAGAAGCATGAAACTTTTGGGAAGTTGTTGAGTAGCCTCTCGCGATTCAAAGTGGCGTAAAAGAATTTTAAAATTCACTCTCATGGGGGCCGGGGGCCCAAAAGCGTTTTTTTCCTTATACTGAAAATTGCCTTATTCTCCACTTTCCCGTATAGGTAGAAACACGAAACTTTGGGAATTTGTTGAGTCAACTCCCTCGATGGTAGCATGCAAAAAAAATGTTTAAATTATCACTCACTGGGGGCCCAAATGTACTTTTTCTTATATAAAAACTGACTCAAATCTAATTCTCTGATTTCCCGTGTAGGTAAAAGCATGAAACTTTTGGAAATTATTGAGTACACACCCGCGATGGTAACAGGCCAACAAATATTTAAATTTTCACTCACAAGGGGCCGGGGCCCAATTTTTTTCTCATATAAAAAGTTAATCATCACAGATTCTCCATTTTCAGGTGTAGTTAGAAGCATGAAATTTTGGGAAGTTGTTGAGTACAGTCCAGGGATGGTAACAGGCGAATTTTTTTCTTTAATTATCACTCACTGGGGGCCCGGGACACAAAAGTAATATTTTTAATTTATATGACCTAAATTACAAATTAAAAAAACTTTGGATACTGTGTAAATGTAATTTTACAAAACTTCGAAGATAAAAACTTGATGGCCTATATTAAAATTCGTTAGGGCATTAAAATTATATTTTTTCAATATTTTGTAGCCGAGGGCCCCTAATCTCTTTTTTGTAAATGTTTAAGACATTTTAACCATTTGATTTCACTCAATTGTTTAGAAAAAAAGTTTACTAACAAATATATTCATCATAATCCAAATTGAAATAAGATGTTGTTTTGAACAATACATATTACCCCGATAGGGCCCCCGGCCCTCATTTTAGTTTTTTTTAAACTTATTATTTGTAAATGTATTTTATTCATCCCACGGCCATTAAACTTTAGGATGTTTTTGGGTACGATCCATCGAAGGTTTCTGGCATTAAAAGTAAAAGTTTTAAAAACATCACTTATTCCGGGCTGGGGGCCCGTATGCCATATTTTAACATTAGTTATATAAAAGGTAATTTAAAATGTGGCTACTAGGTAAATGGATTAACTATGGCCAAATTTGATTTTAAAAATAAAATAAAATTATATAGGGTAATGAACTTCTAACGTCTTTTCCTTTGGGGCCGAGGCCCAAAATATTTTTTTTCGTAAAAGTTTAAAGCTTTGTAACCTTAAAAATAATTTAAATAAATATAGTCACATTTCTCTATCATGACCTAGATTGAAATCCTCAGACCTTATGAGATATGCACACACTGCATCCATTTTGCACGGGGGCCCATAATGTCATTTTAATACCCATTTAATTTTACACGACTTTGAAAAATATTGACAAACAAGTATATCGATCATGATTCAGACTGAAATCTATTGTTGTTTTGAATTGGTATGAAACGGGTTTTCAACGCTTACTAAAATTCTAACTTAGCGCGGGGATTTTGCTAGTATATAATAAAACGCAAAGTTCTTTCCGTTCTGTCCCGTCATCGATAGCGATTGGTCCCTCAAACACATATGACTCCTACAGCCAATCACTGGCAGAGAAAAACTAGGTCTCATTTACATATTGAGCGACATTCAAAATGAGTTATTTTTGGTGCAGTTTTTTCCCCAAGAGTTTATTTTGAGCGTTGCGCGTTGGGATTTGTAAAAGAAAACTTTGTATTTACGGGTTATTTATTATAACTCTGGACAGACCGTGATGTGTGTGGGGAGAGGTAGGGTCTCTGGACAGACCGGGGTGGGTAATGTTGTTATAACTATAACGTATAGTATGTTTGACGTGATACACATGTATGGCCGGTCGCGACGGCGGGTCTTTCGACAAACTGCGGTGGAGGGTATGTAGGGTATCGCGACAGACCGCTATGTTGGGGGGGTAGGCGCTCTTGACAGAAGTCGGTGTGGGGGAAGGTACGGTTTCTTGACAGACCACAGTGTGGGGGGAGTTATGGTCTCTTGACAGACCGCGCTGTGGGGGGAGGTATGGTCTCTTGACAGACCGTGGTGTGGGTTGGGGAGGTAGGGTCTCTGTACAGACGTGGTTGGGTAATGTAGTGATGTCCTTCTATGAACTTCACGGGCGACCCTACACACATTCCCGTCCTTGGATGGGCTTTGTTTCTAGTATATATATAAGATTATAATAAAAACAACCCGATAAAAACAAAGTTTTTGACTATAAATCGCTTATATATGAGACCCAACTAGAAGTATTATTTATGTTCAATATAATACACACCACGCGACAGACGTTGACAGACCTCTATGACATCGAGGGCTGGAGTGAAACCAGTGAGCCGTGGAGGTCAACTCTAGCAGACGACTGAACATGCTATATAGAGATAAACTAATAAAACAACCCCGTAAAACAAAGTGTTTGACTATAAAGCCCTTATATATGATAAATAACTAAAAGTATCGATCATGTTCAAACGCGACAAACATTTACAGACTGGAACTGCCGTAACTCCCTTTGCTGTAAAACGGAAAGGGGTGGGGGTGAGGGGAAAGGTCCGGTCACCGATCGCTGGACTGAACTCAACGTGACACGTAAAATGTAAACAAAAGCACGCCGCTACATATAGTTATGGAGAGATCGATCTGAAATTTTGATACAATGCATTGTTAGGTGAAATGAGTTGTGCAAAATTTCAACTCGATAGCATCGTGGAAAGTGTGTCATTTTTTTCTTTTGTTTTTCGCCCGCCCGACCAAGAGAGAGATCACGACAGAGATGACGACAGACAAGATTTCGAAGTTAATATAAGGGATTTAAAAATTGATTAATTGAATTACGGTACATTCGATCCATCTGAAATTTCGAAACAATGCATTGTTAGTTGACACAAGTCTATGTGCAAAATTTTAGCTCGATAGGATTATTGGAAATGGGTCGTTTTAATTTTGAAACATTGTTTTTACGGAGTTGTTAATTAAATCCCTTATGTTAATTTCCCCTTCTGGTCTCTCTCTCTCTCTCGCTCTCTGTCGTGATCTCTTTGTCGGGCGGGCGGAGAAAACAAAAGTAAAAAATAACCCCATTTCCGTGATGCTATCGAGAAGAAATTTTGCACATAGACTTGTGTCACCTAACAGTGCATTGTATCAAAATGTCAGATCGATCGAATGTACAGTGATTAAATTAATGCATTTTTAGTTTATCTCTATAAAACTATTCGTAGCCGTCTGCTATTGTTTTCATCCAGCCATCGATGACCACATCTTGTGTTTTACACCGAGGTGAGTTCACTCGGTTTCAGTATGCAAACTTTGTTTTTACGGGTTAATTAAATCCTTTATGTTAGCATCACCGTCTTCTCTCTCTCTCTCTGTCTGTCATGGGCGGGCGGAAAAACAAAAGTAAAAATGACCCACTTCCCGTAATGCAATCTAGCTGAAATTTTGCACATAGACTCGTGTCATCTGACAATGCATTGTATCAAATTTCAGATCATTCGAATGCACCGTAATTAAATTAATGCATTTTTAGTTTTATCTCTATATAACTCAATGTAGCTGTCTGCTATTATTTACATCCATATGCCACTTGATTTCACTCCAGCCATAGATGACCACATCTCGTGTTTTACACCAAGGTGAGTTCACTCAATTTCAGTCTAAATGTTTGTCGCATTAGAACATAATCAATACTTTTAGTTATGTCTCATATACAAGGGATTAATAGTGAAAAACTTGGGGTTTTTTTTAACGTTTTTTTATTAAATCCCTTATATTTATATTAATTTCATATTCTTGTCTCTCTGTCTGTCGTGATCGCTCTTTTTCTTGGTCGGGCGGGCGAAAAAACAAAAGTAAAGAATTATCCACTTCCTGTGATCTTATCGAGCTGAGATTTTGCACAACCACGTATGTCACCTAACAATGCATTGTATCAAAATTTCAGATCGATCAAATGTACCGTAATTATATTAATGCATTTTTACTTATGTCTATGTATCTCTATGTAGCCGTCTGCTATTGTTGACATCCACATGTTCACGCCAGCCATCGATGACCACATCCCCGTGTTTAGCCACGTTAGTTATCTTCCAGTAACTTTACGAAAGTCAGAGTTATTCATCTACTAGTCACTTGATGAAAGCCATGTTAGCCATTTACTGGTCGGATTAAGAAAGCCATGTTAGCCATCTACTAGTCACTTCAAGAAAGCCAGAGTTATCCATCTACTATACTATTCATTCAAAATACAAGATGTTTTGGATGCGTGTGAAATTTAGACTAAAAATCTTAAACTTAAATAGGCATTTATTGCTATGATACCTGGAATTAACGCAATATTTCAGTTATGAACCATGTTATATTTTCAGAATCGTTGTTGATCAGCGCTACAAAAATCTTGCCAACAATGAAGAACTTTACATGCTACCCCCCCCCCACTCTTTGTCATAGTTTTCGTCGATTCATTAAGTCATCATTGCAATATCATAGCCCAATCCCCACTCATTCGATAATACATTAAGAATCAACATGAGAACTTCCATGACACTTACTAATTTCTTTGACATAGTCTGTGCTGTTAACATAATCGCAGTATGAGAACATAAATGAACTTTGGCTGTGGGAGATAAAAACATTTTAAAAAAATTAAGTGATTTTAAAAGATCAATAATTTTTTTTAAAAAAACGTTTTACAATTTTATTTTTAGCAAAAATTTAAAATTGTTATTGTCCTGTCTACATCCTTTAATATCTAAACGTTCCTCTACATTACTGTGGCGATAAAGATGGATATTTATATTAGGCATGTTGTCTAGGGGTATTATATTCTAATTATGATCTTCCTGCACTCATGGTACAACTTCAGTGATATTCTCGCATACGACAAATAGCAACTAAGGGGGTGAAAATTCAACTCAATCAAATTTATATACAATTTTTACATATGTAGAAGCTAGTTCCTAATAGGTATGCTGTTACTGTAAAACTTTTTGTCCCCTTTTTGAATAACATTATCATCATCAGGTTTTGCCACCCACCGTAACTCAATGTTTATCTGTACTCAAATGTGGTGACACTGTCCGCCTGGGTCGTCTTGCCCTGCTCCGCGTTCCCTCTGTGCTGGGGCGGAATAGTTGGTACTGCACGCTCTCCACTAGCTGGGGCGTTCTGTTCACTGCTGCTGTGTTAGTGGTTAAGTAGGTCACTGGGTGAACTACGGTTCTATGGGCAGGGTGTTGTGTATCTCACCTCGGGTCGAGGTGGCATCAGCAAGCATAGTGTGTGACAAGCCGGCATACGCGCGTACAGTGTGTATGTGACGTACGGGCATCAACAGGCACAGGATGTGTGTCAAGTTGGCGTCAGTTTGCACGGTTATATGTGACAAACTGGTTCATGATAAATCATCCCCTCAATATCCTGTAATATCCGTGCAGGGATGAGGGAGGGTTTCGGATACAAGATACTTGAGACTGCAATTGGTCCAGCTATTGATCCTGTGTGTGTCGACAATTCGGCATGGGCAGGACTGCAGTCAGGAGATCAGGTTAACTCACTGTACTGTCGGGTGCACCAGGACCAGACTAAAAATAGAAAATAATACTTGGGTAGTTTTCTCTATTCTGTCCAAGATTCATACACCTTTTCGGCAACTGAGCCTACAGAGCAAGGTGCCAAAAGGGGATTAAAATATACTCACATAAAAGCAAATAACTATTTAATACATAATACAACATACGATTATAATTAAGATTTCATTTCTACACCCACGGGGGCAGATCTATCTGGCTGACACCTTATACGTCGATTAAGATACATATATATCAATGTTATTCGACTGATATAATTATAACCTGAACCATCTATCTGATGGATAGCGTGTGTAATCACACTTGGTTAGTGAATAGACATGGGTTATCTAAATATCGCACGTGGCCCCGCTCGGCGACCGTGGGATTAACATATTCTAAAGATTTCAAACATGACATTATTCAATGATTTATACTTAGGTAAATATAGGAAATATATATTACACAACGAGGCAAACAAAGCTAGAGTCCATTCTTACTCAGAATCTGGTTGGCCCTTCCATTCCAAGGATGAATGTAGATTCTATCCTATGAATTAAATTCACGATATCATCTTCACACTACTAGCATCTGGCCGGAAAAGAGACCGATAACTTTGATACATGCGCATTTATACCTCTAGGGGCGAGGTATACTATCCTTTTCTGATTGGTCCTTGATTACCTTCAATGACCACGCAATCTGACCTCCTTGATCCCCGTTTTGAAGGTATAATTAGTTCCAATTAACACATGTATAACCTTTTGGGCAGATAAGAGTGATTTCCATTTTAAATCCCTTATATTAACTTCACCGCCGTCTCTGTCTGTCGTAATCTCTCTCTGTCTCTCTGTTTTGTGCGGGCGAAAAAAAAGTCAAAAATGAGCCACTTCCCGTGGTCCGATCGAGCTGATATTTTGCACATGGACCCGTCTCACCTAACAATGCATCGTATCAAACTTTCAGATCGATCGAACGTACCGTAATGAAATTAATGCATTTTTAGTTGATCCTTACATAACGTATGTAATTCAAATTCACGGGTTGTTATTGTTTTTTCATCCACGTGAGAGTTTGAGTTTACGCGTTGACGTCGACTGTCGTGCCAAAACCCCCTCACGTCTCATCCCCTGTTATTAAAGACAGGGGACATCACTCGGTGTCAGTCTGTAAATGTTCGTCGCGTTGGAACATAATCAATACTTTTAGTTCTGTCTCATATATAAGGGATTTATAGTCAAAAAGTTTGTTTTTACGGGTCTTTTTTATTTATTAAATCCCTTATATTAACTTCACTGTCGTCTCTCACTCTCTCTCTATCTGTCTTTGGCGGGCAGAAAAACAAAAATAAAAAAATGACCCAATTCCCGTAATGCCATCGAGCTAAAATTTAGCACATGGACTTGTGTGACCTAACAATGCACGTATCAAAATTTCAGATCGATCGAACGTACCGTAATTAAATTAATGCATTTTTAGTTTATCCTTACATAACGTATGTAATTTAAATTCACGGTTTGATATTGTTTTTTCTTCCACTTGAGAGTTTGAGTTGACGCGATGACGTCGACCGTCGTGCCGACATCCCCTCACGTCCCATTCCCCGTAATTAAAGACAGGGGACATCACTCGGTGTCAGTCTGTAAATGTTTGTCACGTTGGAACATAATCAATACTTTTAGTTCTGTCTCATATATAAGGGATTTATGGTCAAAAACTTTGTTTTTACGGGTCTTTTTTATTTATTGAATCCCTTATATTAACTTCACTGTCGTCTCTCACTCTCTCTCTCTCTGTCTGTCTTTGGCGGGCAGCAAAACAAAAGTAAAAAATGACCCATTTCCCATAATGCCATCGAGCTTAAATTTGGCACATGGACTTGTGTGATCTAACAATGCACGTATCAAAATTTCAGATCGATCGCACGTACCGTATTTAAATTAATGCATTTTTAGTTTACATTTACGTGTCACGCTGAGCTCGGTCCAGCGATTGGTGACCAGACCTTTCTCCTCTCCCATCCGCCGCCAGGGGTTATAAAGCATAGGGAATTTAATACAGATTCACTCTGTAAATGTTTGTCGCGTTTGAAAATAATCAATACTTTTAGTTATGTCTCATATATAAGGGATTTTAAGTCAAAAACTTTCTTTTTACGGGTTTGTTTTATTAAATCCCTTATATTAACTTCACCACCGTCTCATGGGTTCGCGGGCCGAAAAACAAAAGTAAAAAATGACACACTTCCTCTTATGCCATCGAGCTGAAATTTGGGACGTAGACTTGTGTCACAAAACAATGCATCGTATCAAAATTTCAGATCGATCGAACGTACCGCAATTAAATTAATGCATTTTTAGTTTATGTGTATATAACATAAGAAATTCAATTTCACAGTTTGTTATTGTTTGACTTCTACGTGTCAGTTGAGTACGCGTTCACGCCACCGCCATCCATCGATGTCCACACCCCCTCCCCCCTTACCCCGGTCTTTAAGCCTGGGGACATCAGTTTGTAAATGTTTGTCGCGTTTGAACATAATCAACACTTTTAGTTATCTCTCATAAATAAGAGATTTATAGTCAAAAACTATGGGCTTGTTTAATTGTTTACTCTGCTTCGGTGTAGCGGTTAATTGGGCTCTCATAAATTTCGCCATAATTACCCAACTTCCATTACCGATCTAATATTTGCTCCAAATCATTTTACCTCTATTACCAAACACCTTCTAATCTTTCCTCCCCAACTCCTAAATTTCATTGCCGAACACCCTCTAAGTTTTCCTCTAAATCTCCTAATTTCCTCTACCGAACACCTGCTTATCTTTCCTCCACATTTCTTAACTTCACTTATCTAATACAATAATTTTGACTGGGTAATTCCTTAACTTGTCTACTGGAAATATCTGTGTTTATAACTTCGTATCTGTGACGAAATTTATGGAGCGACAGTCATCTGCGACACGGTAGCCGGGTAAACAAAACGGAAGTCACTCTTGTCTGCCACATGCGGTAATCGGAACTAATTATATATGCAAACGGGGACCCGTGGAGGTCAGATCGCGTGACCATTGCAAGCAATCAAGAACCAATCGGAAAAAGATTGAATACATTACCCCTAGAGTATAAAGGCGGATGTAACAAAGCTCTCGGCCTCTATCCGGCCATATGTCAGTAGTGCAAAGTCACCATCGTGAATCTAATTCATTGGACAGAATCTACATTCATCCTTGATGTGGAAGAGCCGGCATATTCCTTACTAACCAGATTCTGAGTAAGATTGGACTCTAGCTTTGTTTGCCTCTTTATTAATTAAACAATATAATTTTAGAAAGCAGGGAAAACCAAATTACTGCACCAATGCATCAAAAGGTGTGCAAATTAAAAATACGCTGTAAAAAATATTATATGACGTCATTGTTTTCGCTGATATTTTAATTTGTGAAAAGGGAACAATGTAAAAAGAGGATTTGATAATGGTTAATTATAAAATTAAAAAAACAAAGGTGGCGCCGTAGGCGCCCTACAACCCCTATTATAAAATACTTTGTGTACATTTAAGAAAGTTTAATATTTCGTATTTATCAAACAAGGACAAGTTAGTTGGGCTTTTGAAAAAGGTTGGCATCGTAGGGGGCCGTCTATAAAGTACGTCACGCTATTTTTGACCCCCCTCCCCCCTGTCACAAACTGTCACAAATCCCCTAAAGTACGTCACACTTTCGAATTTTTTTTTAATTAACACCTAATTAAAATATTTAATTTAATACTTAAATTACACTTCACCATTAAACTGTATTAAAATATAAACTTTCCAATTTAAAGTAGGGATGTACCAGATTCTAAATTTTGAAATCTGGCCGGAGCTGAATTTGGCCGGATTTATGAAGTGAAATCCGGCTGGTGCCTAAATCAGATTTCTTAAAATGGCCGGATTCCTGATTTGCCGGAGCCATTATGAATATATATATAAATTAGGAATCTACCGGCCAGCCGGATTTATAAAGTGAAACCTGCCGGAGTTGAAGCCAGGGCCAGATTATTTTTTTAAATAGCCGGATTCCGGATTTGCCAGGAGCTGGAGCCGAAATCCCATACACCCTCCCTTAAAAGAACTATCATATTATTAAAATGACTTTAATAGTAGAATAGTTAATTGGCAACAGTTGTCACAGTTATTCAATGAAATAGTAACTCAATCTAGATCAAATTTGAAAAGAAAAATTGCTTGCAAAAATTACACTTTACAATTGTATAATACACATAATTTCTCTGCTAACTTTTCATTTACACTGAGTGAGGTTAAGTTTTAGATAATCTTCCGATTATGCAATCTATTGACACAAGATAATAAGTAGATTAACGAAACTTGACCTCACCCAGAGATTAAATAATACAAAGAAAACAAAACAATTTGACTTTTTAAAAAAAAGACTAGATTGACAAATTATGTGACCAGCTCTTGTGCTATATTGAATCTGTTTATTATGGTCCTATGAATTATGTTTCATTCAAAAATATTCACTGGACATCATCTTACAACGGTGAAATGAAGTTTTCATCCATAGTTACGACTGACATCCTTCTTTCACCATCATCGTTTCCTGGAAGAATAATTGCAGACAGATCAACTCGTCCTTATCTAGCCACTCAACAGCCTCTGTATATGCATTTTCTGTTCTGGCAATAACTGCCATAGGTTCTCTTTGCCTTCTAGAAGTGATTCTCAAAGGACGGATGCTTTTTAAATCCCTTATATTAACTTCCCCGTCGTCTCTGTTTCTCTGTTTCTCTGTCTCTCTCTCTCTCTGTATGTCTTGGGCGGGAGGAAAAACAAAAGTCAAAAATGACCCACTTCCCGTCATGCCATCGAGCTGAAATTTGGCACATGGACCCGTCTCACCTTTAAATGCATCGTATCAAAATTTCAGATCGATCGAACGTACCGTAATTAAATTAATGCATTTTTAGTTTATCCTTATATAACGTATGTAATTCAAATTCATGGTTTGTTATTATTTTTTCTTCCACTTCCCCGTGAGAGTTTGAGTTGACGCCTACCATCGTGCCGACACCCTCACGTCCCACCCCTCGTTTAATATTAAAGACAGGGGACATCACTCGGTGTCAGTCTGTAAATGTTTGTAACGTTGGAACATAATCAATACTTTTAGTTCTGTCTCATATATAAGGGATTTATAGTCAAAAACTTTGTTTTTACGGGTTTGTTTTATTATCTGAGTTTATTCTGGAACAGTTTGGGTGGGCACATTCTCCTGAGCCCGAGCTCTGTGTTGTCCTGTATGTTTCTTCAAAATGTTTGTGAGGCTAAATATAAGTGACCTACTTTGCAAAGTAGATCAAATAAGCTGGTAATCATATGGTTGTACTTTGAAAACTCCTGTTGATCTTGGCATAATGTCATCAAATTTGAGAGTTTGTGCTAAAATCAAGGAAGGACATTTATGAGAATCTGCTTCTTTCTGAAGCTTTGAGTCCATCAACTATTTGGTTGATTGGGATTGGAGGAGGGGAAGAATCTTGAAGGTAAAAAGTTGAAATATGAGCTTCGTGCTTTGTCGTAACATTTCATGTCCTGATATTTAACAATTTGAGTGAAGTATTGGCTGGTGCGAACATGATTGTCAAACCATACCTGATCCTTATATTTGTAATATTAGTGCTGCTGCATCCAATTCAGATTTATGAAGAACACATTCAGGAGATACGCATTTCATGCTATTTTGACATAAAAGTAATTCTAATTTTTCAGAAAAATTTTGAAAATTATTTTTAAAGCTATTTAAATTCTTCTAAAAAATATATAAATAAATTAGAAAAAAAAATTAAAAAAATAAATGTGTGACATCACACATGGCCTGACCCCCTCCACCCTGTCACAAAGTGTCACACTTTCTTAGACCCCCTCCCCCCCTTGGAGCGTGACGTACTTTATGGACGGCCCCCAGGCGTCCTAAACAAAAGTGCATTTTTTCAAAATAAATAGATTTCAGCTGAAAATTTCTGTCATTTTTGACGGGTGATACGCTAGTGTATATATATTTCCTACTATTATTTAAATATTAATCATTGAATAAATGCCGTGTTTGAAATTATTAGAATATGTTAACCCCACGGTCGCCGCACGGGGCTGCGTGCGATATTTAAATATACCACGTCTATTTCCTAACCAAGTGTGATTACACGCGCTCTCCATCAGATAGATGGATCAGGTTATATTTTTATAGAATAAATAACATCACTATATTTGTATCTCATTCCACGTATGAGGTGTCAGCCAGATAGGTCTGCGCCCGTGGTGGTAGAAATGAGATCTTAAGTTTAGTCATATGTTATATCATGTATTGAATAATAATTTGTTTTGTGTGAATATATTTTAATCCCCTTTTGGCACCTTGATCTGAAGGCTCGGTTGCCAAAAAGTGGATGAGATAGACGAAATAGAGAAAACTATCGAAGTGTAATTTTCTATTTTTAGTCTGGTTCCTGGGGCATCCGCCAGTACAGAGAGATAACCTGAGCTCCTGACTGCAGTCCTGCCTAGGCCGAATTGTCGACACACATAGGAGCAAGAGCTGGACCAGCCGCTGTCCCAAGCGTCTTGCATCCGGCACCCTCCCTCATACCTGCACGGAATGACAGGACATTGAGGGGGATGACTTAGCACCTACCAGCTTGTCACGTCTAAATCGGACAACTGAAGCCAACACATGCACACCACGCATGTTGATGCCCGTACGTATATATGCCTACACCGCCATTCGTCAGATCAGCTCATTCCGTCATTACTTAACAGTTAGTGCAACAAAAACTCTAGTCTGTGCTCTTGTTCTAGCTCGCATTGATTATTGCAATTCTCTTCTGTCAGGTGCGCCAAAACAATTCATTGAAAAACTACAGAAAGTTCAAAATTCAGCTGCCAGACTAGTTCTTAAGGCAAAAAAAAATGACCATGTTACTCCGCTACTTTACTCACTTCATTGGCCACCTATACAAGCTCGTATTGATTACAAACTGGCTGTTCTCTGTCACAACTTCTTTTCTGACTCATCTACTTCCTATCTTACTGAACTTCAGTCGGTCTACTCACCAGTCGTCAGCTACGCTCTTCTGCAGACACACGTATTCTCTGTGTTCCTAAGACATGAACTAAAACGTTTGGCGAAAGGGCATTCTCTTTTTGTGCAGCCAAACAATGGAACTCTCTACCATTACTCATCCGTAGTATTCCAACTACCAAGTCCTTCAAGACTGCACTTAAGACGCTTCTTTATACAATGTATTTACAAAAATAATGAAACAACATTTGTTTTAATGATTAGCGTAGCTTATGTGTAATGTACTGTCCTTTATGTTGTTATTAGGGTATGAATGGTTGTTGAATTATTATATGTATGTTATGATCTCCATGTAAAGTGCTGTGAGACCGGTTCCTTAATGGGATACAGCGCTATATAAATTATCAATTATTATTATTATTATATACACACTATACGCACGGAAGCCGGCTAGTCACAACACCGTAATTGCCGACGTCACTTCTACCATAGGTGAGATAGCCAACTCATTTGCAGTGAACCGAACGCACCAGCTCGCTGAAAGCTTGCAAAACCAACTACACACTCCAGCACTGAAGGAGCCCGGTGTAGGGCAAGGCTACCCATAGCGGACAGCTTCATTACACACAGAAGCAGCGAACAGAACACACCGACCAGGGGCGCTTGCTGTGCCAGCCGCCACACCTCAACAACCGAGGAAACACGGAGCGGGGCGAGACGACCCAAGCGGACAGTGTCACTACTACATTTGAGTACCCACCCAGTAAACATTAGGCTACGATGGCATAACCCTGATGATGATAATGTTAAGCCAAAAAGGGGACAATTAATTTGTAGTATCAATACTCCCATTAGGAACTAGTTTCTACAATTGTACAAAATTGTATATTAAATTTGATTGTGTTAAATTTTCACCCCTTTAGTTTGTTGATTGTCGTAAGCGAGGAGATCACTAAAATTGTGCGTTGTGACCGGGAAGGTCATAAGTCAATATAATACCCCTAGACTACTCGCCAAATGTAAATATCCATCTTTATCGCCACAGTATCTCATTTCTTTGCTTTAAGCAACATGTCTTATGTTTGCTACAACCTCACTTACCTTTCAATTATGAATGTTTCAACAGCCCCTGTTTGGTATGTTTTGTTATTGAGAGTAATGGTAAAGCTTTTAAAAGCAATAGGAATGACTATCATTGTTATATTAAGCTGAGTTTCTTCCAGTGTAACGATGTGAAACGTCGGGTTTTGCCTGAAACAAAATGAAATTTAGATTCGAACTATTTCAGCCAGGGTACGTTCTAACGTGACTGCAGCTTTAATACCATATTTGCAACTTAAAATGGATTTAGAATTGTGCTTAGAGTAGATAAAATGTTTCCCGCAAATAACATTTTACTACCAATAACAATATGCACAACGGCATTTCTGAATTGCATTCCGAACTTTTATTAATTTTGGGCCGTCCATACATGACGTCACGTGGCAGTGTGGGGGGGGGGTAGGTTCTCTGGGCAGACGGGGGTGGGTATAGTGGGTAATGTTGTTATAACTATAATGTTTAGTATTTTTGACGTGGTACACATGTATGGCCGGTCGAGACCGCGGGTCGCTCGACAGACCGCGGTGTTGGGGGGAGGTAGGGTCTCTGGCAAGACCACCGTGTGGGGGGTAGGGTCTCTGGACAGATGGGGGTGGGTAATGTTGTGATGTCCAATCATGAACTTCACAGGTCACCTTACACTTATTCCCGTCCTTGGATGGGCTGTGTTGCTAGTTAGAAAATGAACAGTTTGAATAGGGTGAACTGATTGAAGACTTTGGAAAAGCTCCACTGAAATGGGAAATTTTGAAATGGCACCAAAAAATGACCATGTATATTGTTTTGTGATGAAAACAACTTAGATTTTCATGGACACGAACAAGAAGGGGGTATGTTTTTCAATCTGATAAAATGTGTTAGTCAGTTTGATGTTTGTTTTAAAAATTCCCATGAATCGAATATTAAAAATCATACTAGCTATCTGTCGCCAACAATCCAGAATTAACTTATTAATTTGTCATCAGCGAAAGTACAAAGTGAAATAATTTTTAAAAATTTAAGAAGCTAAATATTATAGTATTATAATTTATCGCACTGCGGATAGATCTCACAAAGTCCAATTAACTGAAATTATTCGGTATGTGAAATCGTCAAATACAGAATATACCATTAAAGAAAAGTTCGTTGCTTTCATAAACACAAACAAAAATCCAGAGAAGGAATTGCCTTGGAAATAAAGCAGCAATAATTCATATTGGTTTATCACTTAAAGATGTATTTGGCCAAGGTTACGATATTGGGGCCAACAAGGAAAGGAACTACAATGGAGTTCAAGCAATACTTCAAAAAGAGAATCCACTTGCTCGGTATATTCTGTTCCAAAGCAAATTCTGTAAGTACTCTATATAAGCAAATATAGCAAATTATTTTAGTATTAATTGAATTGAAGGATAATCACTTACTTGGTGACGCTTTTGCTACATCATAGCACCGTCAAATAAATAGTAACAAGTTAATTGCGTTTAAAACTATTTGGAATTTTATATGGGACTAGCAGACCCGTCGTGCGTTGCAACGATCTCTTTAAAAATGAATAAATTGAAAGAAACCAAAGATTGGTATGTTTTAAAAGAATTATGCCATAAACCTTCGGGGAAGTGAGAAAAAAAAGTCCAAGTTTAATAGCAAACTGTTACATAAATTAATAATTAAAAACTTACAAAAGGAAAAACGATATTAAGAGGCCCAGCCAAAAAATGAGTGATAATTTAATTTTTTTATTGCCATTGTAATCAAGCTAAATTTCTCAAAATCGTGTAAAATTGAATGGGGAATTAAATTGTTACCGTGCAGTAAAAATGACATTTGGGGCCCCAGCTCCGAGGGAATGGACATTAGGAGTTCAGTGCCCTATAGTAATATATTATAGGTTCTTAACTTTTTATATACTAACTTTAGTCAAAATCCATTTATTTTCACATTATCTAACGCTTAAACTAATTTTAATATAGCTAATATAGTGAATAAAACTACATAAAGGGGCCCCGGGCTTTTTCGCTGCGAGATGTCAATTTCAAAAACCTTTACATTTCAATTCAGTTTCATCATGGATATATTTATCAAGATCGTTAAAAAGTGAATGGCAAAAATATCTTAAACATATATGAAAAAAGACATTTGGGGCCCTCCGTCACCGAAGAAAATGTCATTAGAAGTTCAAAAACCTTGAGTATTTTAATATGGGCTACCAAGTTTTTTATACAAAATTTGGTTAAGATCCAATCATTTACTCAGTAGCTAACGCATAAACTAATTTTTATATAGTTCGTATAAGCAAAAAACGACAGTAAGAGATAGAGGGTCCAGTTATTGCAAGAAATAAAGTGCGAAACACATGTTCATTTGAATAAATTTCAAAATGCATAAATTTATTTATATTTATCAATAATGGAAAAATTTGACTGTGCGATAAAATATTAAACATACATTTTGGGCTCCCTGCCCCAAGGAAAAGAAAATTACGAGTTCAGTGCCCTATAGTAATAAAATATAGACCCTCGAGTTTTTATATAATAAGATGGGTCAAGACCCATTAACTTTTTCAGAATTTTACGCTAATACTAATTTTTATACAGCTAATATAATGAAAAAAAACGAAATTTAGGGGCCCCTGGGCCCATTCGGTGAAAGATTTCAATTTAAAAAATGCTGTTCATTTTAATTCAGTTTCCTCATAGATATATTCCTTAAGATCGTGAAAAATTAAATGGGGAAAACTATCTCAAACATATACGAAGAAAAGACATTTGGGGCCCCAGGCCCCGAAGGAATGGAAATTTGAATTTTCTGTGCCCTATAGTATTTTAATATCGGCTACCAAGTTTTTGTATACAAATTTTGGTTAAGGTCCATTCATTTACTCGGTAGCTAACGCATAAACTTATTTTTATATACCTCATATAAGCAAAAAACTACATTATGGGCCCCAGGGCCTAATTATCGCAAGAAATAAAGTGCGAAAGACATTTTAATTTGAATAAATTTCAAAATACATACATTTATTTATATGTCTCAATATTGAATGAACGATAAAATATTGAACATTTACTAAAAATGAAATTTTGGGCCCCCTGCCCCAAGGGAATGAAAATTAGGAGTTCAGTGCCCTATAGTAATAAAATATAGACCCTTAAGTTTTTATATATTAAGATGGGTCAAGATCCATTAATTTTCTCAGTATTTAACGCGAATACTAATTTTTTTACAGCTAATATAAGGAAAAAAACGACATTTAGGGGCCCCTTTAGTGAAAGGTGTCAATTTCAAAAACCTGTTCATTTAATTCAGTTTCCTCATAGATATATTCCTCAAGATCGTGAAAAATTGAATGGGGAAAAATATCTTAAACATATACGAAGAAAAGACATTTGGGGCCCCCGGCACCGAATATATTGACATTAGAAGTTTAGAAACCTTAATTATGTCAATATGGGCTACTAAATTTTTGTATGCAAATTTTGGTTAAGATGCATTCATTTACTCAGTAGCTAACGCAAAAACTAATTTTTATATAGCTCACATAAGCAAAAAACGACATTAAGGGCCCCAGTGCAAGATATAAAGTTCAAAATACCTGTTCATTTCAATCTGTATAATAATGGATACATGTGTCATTAGTTGTCAATATTGTTAATAATTGAATGGTGAATAAAATCTTAAACGTTTAAGAAAAAGAATTTTTTGGGCCCCCAGCCCCGAAGGAATGACTATTAGGAGTTCAGTTCCCTTTAGTGTTTTAATATTGGCTATCAAATTTTTATATACAAAGTTTGGTTAAGATCCATCAATTTACACAGTAGCTAGCGCTGAAACTAAATTTTATATAGCTCATATAAGCAAAAAATGACATTATGGGTCCCCGGCGCCCCATGAGTGATAAATTTAGAAAAAAGTTGCCAGTCTCCAAAAGTTTCATGATGATCGGATGAATGGTTTAGTCAGCTATAAAGGACATGCACACAGACATACATTGATTTTTATATATATAGATTAACAAAAACGACATTAAGGGCCCCCGGGCCCAATCGGTGCAAAAGAATAACTTTAAAATACCTGTTCATTTCAATCTGGATCATGATAGATATATTAGTCAATGCTTTTCAAGATCGTGTAAATCATAACGGGAATAAAGTATTTAACGCTTACAAAAAAAAGATTTTGGGCCCCCGGCCCCGAAGGAACGGACATTAGGAGTTCAATGCCATATGATACTTTAATATAGGCTATCAAGTTGTTATGTACCAAGTTTGGTCAAGATCCATTCATTTTCCAAGCAGCTAAGCCCTTAAACTAATTTTTATATAGCTCATATAAGAAAAGAATTCTCATTATGGGCCCCCGGCGCCCCATGAGTGTTAAATTTTGAAAAGAAAAGTAGCCTATTTCCATCCCGGGAGCGTACTCAAAAGTCTCCAAAAGTTTCATGGCGATCGGATGAATGGTTTAGTCAGCTAACGGGAATAAAGTATTTAACGCTTACAAAAATAAAGATTTTGGGCCCCCGGCCCCGAAGGAACGGACATTAGGAGTTCAATGCCATATGATACTTTAATATAGGCTATCAAGTTGTTATGTACCAAGTTTGGTCAAGATCCATTCATTTTCCAAGCAGCTAAGCCCTAAACTAATTTTTATATAGCTCATATAAGAAAAAATTCTCATTATGGGCCCCCGGCGCCCCATGAGTGTTAAATTTTGAAAAAAAGTAGCCTATTTCCATCCCGGGAGCGTACTCAAAAGTCTCCAAAAGTTTCATGGCGATCGGATGAATGGTTTAGTCAGCTAACGGGAATAAAGTATTTAACGCTTACCAAAAAAAAGATTTTGGGCCCCCGGCCCCGAAGGAACGGATATTAGGAGTTCAATGCCATATGGTACTTTAATATAGGTTATCAAGTTGTTATGTACCAAGTTTGGTCAAGATCCATTCATTTTCCAAGCAGCTAAGCCCTAAACTAATTTTTATATAGCTCATATAAGAAAAAATTCTCATTATGGGACCCCCGGCGCCCCATGAGTGTTAAATTTTGAAAAAAAGTAGCCTATTTCCATCCCTGGAGCGTACTCAAAAGTCTACAAAAGTTTCATGGCTATCGGATGAATGGTTTAGTCAGCTATAACAGACATGCATACATACATACTTTGATTTTTATATATATAGATAAAATAAACAAAGTCA
>CALYLW010001737.1:0-81966 GCA_944989445.1 Ampullaceana balthica
ATACCATGACATGGACACTACAATAGTAGGATAACATGACATGGACACTACAATAGTAGGATACCATGACATTGAAACTACAATAGTAGCATATCATGACATGGAATCTTTAATAGTAGGATACCATGACATGGACACTATAATAGTAGGATACCATGACATAGACACTACAGTAGTAGGATTCCATGACATGGACACTAGAGTATTAGGCTACCATGACATGGACACTACAGTAGTAGGATACAATGACATAGACACTACAGTTGTTGGATACCATGACATGGACACTACAATAGTAGGATACCATGACATGTACACTACAATAGTAGGATAACATGACATGGACACTACAGTAGTAGGATACCATGACATTGAAACTACAATAGTAGCATATCATGACATGGAATCTTTAATAGTAGGATACCATGACATGGGCACTATAATAGTAGGATACCATGACATAGACACTACAGTAGTAGGATTCCATGACATGGACACTAGAGTATTAGGCTACCATGACATGGACACTACAGTAGGATTCCATGACATGGACTCTATAATAGTAGGTTACCATGACATGGACACTATAATAGTAGGATACCATGACATGGACAATATAATAGTAGAATACCATTACATAGATCCTATAATAGTAGGCTACCATGACATGGACACTACCGTAGTAGGATACAATGACATAGACACTACAGTAGTAGGATAACATGACATGGACACTACAGTAGTAGGATTCCATGACATGGACTCTCTAATAGTAGGATACCATGACATGGACACTATAATAGTAGGATACCATGACATGGACAATATAATAGTAGAATACCATTACATAGATCCTATAATAGTAGGATACAATGACATAGACTCTAAAATAGTAGGATACATTGACATGGACTCTAAAATAGAAGGATACCATGACATGGACACTACAATAGTAGGATACCATGACATGGACACTACAATAGTAGGGTACTATGACATGGACACTACAATAATAGGATACCATGAAATGGACACTATAATAGTAGGATAATATGACATGGTTACTACAGTACTTGGATACCATGACATGGACACTACAAAAGTAGGATACCATGACATGGACACTATAATAGTAGGTTACCATGACATGTACACTATAATAGTAAGATACCATGACATGGACACTAGAAAAATATAAATTTCCAAGGCCCTGTTCAATGGAAATTTAAATTGTCAGAGCCCTGTTCAATATAAATTTAATATTCCAGGGCCCTGATCAAGAGAAATGTAAATTTCAAGGGCCTTGTTAAATAGACATGTAAATTTCCAGGGCCCTGTTCAATAGAAATGTAAATTTCCAGGGCCTTGTTCAATAGAAATTTAAATTTGCAGGGCCCTGTTCAAGAGGAATGTAAATTTCAAGGGCACTGTACAATAGCAATATAAATTTACAGGGCCCTGTTCAATAGAATTTTAAATTTCCAGGGCCCTGTTCAATAGAAATGTAAATTTCCCATGTGTCCATGTCATGGAATCCTACTACTGTAGTGTCTATGTCATGGTATCCTACTATTATAGTGCCCATGTCATGGTATCCTACTATTAAAGATTCCATGTCATGATATGCTACTATTGTAGTTTCAATGTCATGGTATCCTACTACTGTAGTGTCCATGTCATGTTATCCTACTATTGTAGTGTACATGTCATGGTATCCTACTATTGTAGTGTCCATGTCATGGTATCCAACAACTGTAGTGTCTATGTCATTGTATCCTACTACTGTAGTGTCCATGTCATGGTAGCCTAATACTCTAGTGTCCATGTCATGGAATCCTACTACTGTAGTGTCTATGTCATGGTATCCTACTATTATAGTGTCCATGTCATGGTATCCTACTATTAAAGATTCCATGTCATGATATGCTACTATTGTAGTTTCAATGTCATGGTATCCTACTATTGTAGTGTCCATGTCATGTTATCCTACTATTGTAGTGTCCATGTCATGGTATCCAACAACTGTAGTGTCCATGTCATGGTATCCTACTATTATAGTGTCCATGTCATTGTATCCTAATATTTTAGTGTCCATGTCATGGTATCCTACTATTGTAGTGTCCATGTCATGGTATCCTACTATCGTTGTGTCCATGTCAAGGTATCCTACTATTGTAGTGTCTATGTCATTGTATTCTACTACTGTAGTGTTCATTTTATGGTATCCTACTACTGTAGTGTCAATGTCATGGTATCCTACTATAATAGTGTCCATGGCATGGTATCCTACTATTGTAATGGACACTACAACAGTAGTGTCTATGTCATGGTATTCTACTAATGTAGTGTCCATGTCATGGTATCCTACTACTGTAGTGTCCATGTCATGGTATCCTACTATTGTAGTGTACATGTCATGGTATCCTACTATTGTAGTGTCCATGTCATGGTATCCAACAACTATAGTATCCATGTCATGGTATCCTACTATTATAGTGTCCATGTCATTGTATCCTATTATTTTAGTGTCCATGTCATGGTATCCTACTATTGTAGTGTCCATGTCATGGTATCCTACTATTGTAGTGTCCATGTCAAGGTATCCTACTATTGTAGTGTCTATGTCATTGTATCCTACTACTGTAGAGTTCATTTTATGGTATCCTACTACTGTAGTGTCTATGTCATGGTATCCTACTATTGTAGTGTCAATGTCATTGTCAGGGTATGAGAATCACTGCGAATGATTGTTGCGAATGATTGTTGTGAGATTGTTGTGAGCCAGTGTTGGAGTCGGGTCAAGGCGTTGTTTACGGGTATGAACTCCTATCACGGGAATAATGTCTAGGATGGCTGAGTGAACTTCTGGTCACACGGGATATGTCAGGGACGACCAGAGGACACGCCAGGGGTCAGTTGAGACCAGTTGGGGGGTATATAAGAGAGTAGTCGAGATGAGTGCGGGGGTGGCAGAAAGCTGTGTAGTTCGCATAGTGTTGTGCGGTCAGACCGGTCAGGATAGACCGGGGAGTTGCAGGGTTGCAGTAACACAGAGAGCTGAGGTTTAATGTCGCCCAGAAGCGGTCAGGCTAGGACCGAGGGGACTTAAACGCTTTGTGTATTTACGTAGAGCTGAAGAGGACTTGAGCATGGGCCCAGGATGGTCGAGTCGGACCGAGGGCATGCTTGAGCATACAGCCAGTTATATATAGATGTATTTGATGTCAAGGCAAGACAGCCAGTTGTACAGTTGTACATAGCAGAATAAACATTGCATTGTTATACCGACTTGTGTCATCTCTTGAGTGTTGTGTGTAGCGGAGAGCAAACAATAATCCACCAACGAATGAAACCTTAACATGGGGGCCCGTCCGGGATCAATTTAGCTGAGGAGCAGGCAAAGGATGGTGGACTAAATAAACTATGGCAAAAAGCTAAAAGTCAGAGGGTGGAAAGCACCAAACAAGGAATAATAACGTTTGAAATAAACAATAATATACTGTACAGGATATTTATTTCTAAAATAGATAACAGTGTTGAAAAAAAATTGGTGATTCCGAAATTATACCGACGATTAGTCTTAGAAACGGCTCATACAACAGCATTAGCCGGACACATGTCAGTCAGAAGAACCAAATACAGAATTTTTTCTCAGTATTTCTGGCCACGTATGAGCATAGATATCAAAAAATTCATTAAGTCTTGCCCTATTTGCCAAAAAGCACGTCCACCGGGGAGCATAAAACCCATAGAGTTAGGTCAAATGGAAGTGATCGGAACACCATTTCAGAAGGTTGCTATTGATATCGTAGGGCCATTACAATTAAGTGACAATAGGAATAGATATATCCTTACGTTGGTAGATATGGCTACTCGTTGGCCTGAGGCTATTGCGCTAAAAAATATAACAACACAAGACGTTTATGAGGCCCTATTATCAATATAACTTTATGCCATTCGGATTGGCAACCGCACCGGCAACGTTCAATAAAATTGTTAAGAAATTATTCAAAGGAGTAAAAGAGGTAGTTACTTATTTTGACGATATCTGTGTATACACAGACGACTGGGAGTCACATATACGAGTTTACTCGAGAGGTTTTAGAGATTTTGAAAAAGGCAGGGTTCACCATTAAACCATCTAAGTTAGAAATAGGTAAAGAATCAATCGAATTTCTGGGACATAGAATTGGAGCAGGCATCTTAAAACCAGACATGAACAATATAAACAAAGTGTTGGAAATAAAACGACCCAAAAATAAGAAACAAGTAAGGGGACTAGTTGGCCTAATAGCGTATTACAATAAATTTATACCTAATTTTTCAACGATAACAGCCCCATTGACGGACCTTACAAAGAAAGGTAAACCTAATAATATATGTTGGACTAAGGAATGCCAACAAGCATTGGATACAATCCAAAACTATTTAACAAATAACCCCATTTTGGTTCTGCCCGACATTAAGGAACCTTTTATAGTTCGTACAGATGCGTCAACGAAGGGATTGGGGGCATGTTTGATGCAGAAAAGAGACAATATGCTCCACCCGGTGAAGTATATTAGTCGGAAACTGGTTGACAGGGAAACCAGATACTCAACAATAGAGAGGGAATGCTTGGCAATAATATGGGGAATTCAGAAATTATCCTACTATTTAATGGGGGCAAGATTTACGCTCCAGTGTGACCACCAAGCGTTAAAATATTTGAACACGACTAAATTTGAAAATTCAAGAGTTTCCCGGTGGTCTTTGATGTTACAGGAATACGATTTCAACGTGGAATACATTAAAGGTGAAGATAACATTATTGCAGATTTTTTATCGCGACAATAAGCAGATATAATGTCCCACTGAGACTGGTAGGATCATGACAGATCTGGTAATGTAATCATAATTAATGAGCAGAAATCAAACCATGACCGACAAGGACTCGCAGGACAGGTTTATGACAAACAAGTAGAGTTGCTTGTTCATGGGGACTAATTTTGGTAGAAATTGAGGTCTGGGTCACCTCGGGCCAGTATTATTATTATATGAACATGATTGTAAGGTTTCATAACGATTATGTACTTAGGTTAGTTAGTACTTACGGATGGTTGTAAATAAATATGAGATGGTTGTATTTTCGTGCTGATGTTTTTTATTATAATTTTTGGCTCCGGGTGACCTCGGGCAAAATTTCATTATAAGGAGATGTAATTATTTATATATATATATATATTTATGAAATTATGAGATATGATGATAATGATTTTGTTCATGATTATGTGTATTATGATGAATTATGTTGATTACGACTACTAAATGCACATGATTGTTATATAATTGATTGTAATGGGTTAAATACAATCAGGCTGAAATGTCTATAGTCTGGATAAGTAGTTATCCCTATAACATTATCTCATGCTGGAGGTAATCCTGGAATAAATATCTTAAGGAATTTATATGAGGAACCAGTAGAGTCAGTGGGTAAATAGAAAACAATCTAGCGTAAAAATGGTCAATTGTTGGATACTAATATGTGAGGCGTTATGACCAGTAGTAGGTCGAAGGTTGGTTCTTTGAGAATTAAGATAATGATAAAGTACGAGTTGCGGATTAGTGAAGTCGTATAAAGGTACGACCAAGTGGATTTATGCTGTGTGTTGTATATACTAGTTTTTTTTTCATGCCATGTTGTGTATAAAATTATTTTGAAAGATATTATTTCATTATGTATTATATTATTGTAATTGTAATGTGCAGTGATTCCATGCCCTGACTTTGTTGTATTGTGAGATTCTACCGTAAGTAGAATCTAACGGAAGAGGGGGGATATGTCAGGGTATGAGAATCACTGCGAATGATTGTTGCGAATGATTGTTGTGAGATTGTTGTGAGCCAGTGTTGGAGTCGGGTCAAGGCGTTGTTTACGGGTATGAACTCCTATCACGGGAATAATGTCTAGGATGGCTGAGTGAACTTCTGGTCACACGGGATATGTCAGGGACGACCAGAGGACACGCCAGGGGTCAGTTGAGACCAGTTGGGGGGTATATAAGAGAGTAGTCGAGATGAGTGCGGGGTGTGGCAGAAAGCTGTGTAGTTCGCATAGTGTTGTGCGGTCAGACCGGTCAGGATAGACCGGGGAGTTGCAGGGTTGCAGTAACACAGAGAGCTGAGGTTTAATGTCGCCCAGAAGCGGTCAGGCTAGGACCGAGGGGACTTAAACGCTTTGTGTATTTACGTAGAGCTGAAGAGGACTTGAGCATGGGCCCAGGATGGTCGAGTCGGACCGAGGGCATGCTTGAGCATACAGCCAGTTATATATAGATGTATTTGATGTCAAGGCAAGACAGCCAGTTGTACAGTTGTACATAGCAGAATAAACATTGCATTGTTATACCGACTTGTGTCATCTCTTGAGTGTTGTGTGTAGCGGAGAGCAAGGCACAATCCACCTAAACATAGAGACTTAACAGATACCAATTATGCATTTTAAACATTTATACATAATTTTAAATTAACTAGTAGACTCCCTATGTCCTACAAACATAAACTCTCTTTCTTCTAATAAATGTATTTAACTTATCCACTACAATCGTTTAAGCCTTCATTACAAGTACTATGTGCTTTGGCCAACTAAACACTTCCAACTACATAATACCTTTTCAGCTTTTCACAACAGAATATTGCATTAATTTAAATACAACTGTTTTCATTATTAGAAGTAACAAGTTTTTCTAATTTCACTATCAATTAAAAGCCTTGCTAGGTCACTAATTTATAAATAATTAGTTATCTATTGCTTCTTTATCATAAAAAGAAAAACATCATGTTGTGATATTGTTTATTCTGCATTTTGAAACTAACACATTCCTTCCAAAAACACTTTTCACATTTGGCACCCTAATGAAGGATAAATTTGACATGAAATTGCATAATTAAAAAAAGAAAAAGCGTTTTAAAAAAATAAAGCACTTGGAAAAAATGATAATTATAATGCAGTTGCGATTGTGTAAAAGGTTTTATGCATGTGTATATAAAACAAATCATGGCTAGTTAACCAAGACATAATATAGTTACAACAAATTTGTTCATAAACCCATTAGGTTGTTAAACAGGATGTTTGTTATCCAAGGATTTAAATGTGTTTGGAAAAAGACAATTTATTTTCACTTAAAGTCCATTTTTTTAAACCCAACACTCACTCAGCCTCAGCTTCTGCATCTGTTGTAGCAGCACTGTACAATGACTTCAGCTTTTGTCTATAGTAAGGAGTGACTGAAAAGAAAAAAAAAGATAATTGTTTGAAAATGAGGTTAAAAATAATAAATAACTGTGAAGTCATAATAAAGTATTTAGCCATAAATAAAAGATTGGACAAGTGAGAAAAATTCAATTGAGAAGATTATACAACTATGTGAGAACAATCCAACTGAGAAGATTGTACAACTATCTGAGAACAATCCAACTGAGAAGATTATACAACTATGTCACATCAGCCTAGCAACTCAACTCCTCCATTTAAAGATTGATGTTTATACCTTTGCCCTCTTCTTGCACCTTCTCATGAGTCTTGTTAATATTGGTCAAGTTGTGTTCTGCTCTGTCCCTCTCCACCTATCAAAAGAAAATCATTGTAGTTAATAAACAAAGGTAACAGCTGATGAACTTACAACAACCAAAAAACTTTGATAAAACCGCTCACTTACAATGTACAGGCTGTGATGGCAATGTCTCTTACTGTCTCTTTGGCTCTGGATTTCACAGCAGCTAAGTTTAAATTTCTTTATATTTGTTTTATTTCTTTGTGTACTATTCGTTCGTTGAAGAAGGCTCTATGCCGAGTTTGAATGTTATCCATCTACTTATCTATAACCCTGATTGCAGTCTCACCCACATTTTGCTCACTTAATAGAAAGTTAGAAAGGCTCATACATCAAAACCAACATTGGCAAATACAGTTGGACCTCTCTAAGTCGAACTCAAAGGGACCCGAAAAAAACATTCAACTCATGGAGTTTTCGAGTTAGGGAAAATGGTGTAACAGGCGCAGATTAATCAAGGACAATGTTGATATTGAGAGGGGGGGGGGAACAGCCATACCGGCTAGAAGGCTTGACAGAAAAGAGAGGCAGTGTCTGATGTTTCATATGAAAGGAAGCCAACTTGCTTTTGACATACCGACACAAGCCCATGAGAGGAGACACCTTCCCTCCCCTCCCCCACTTTACTCCATCCACAGTGAGATGGGGGAAGTAAGTTTTTCTTTTTAAAAAGAGTAAAATCTTGCAGCAAATGCCTTGGAAAATTCGACTAAGGGAGGGTGGAAGCCAAAAATCTTTGAGTTAAGGAGATCTAAAATATATTAGTCTTATGGAATTCGTGCAGGACCTAACAATTAATTCGATATAGGGAGGTTTTTGACTTAGGGAAGTTCGACTTAGCGAGGTCCGATTGTATTTCCCCAAACATTCAAAGATCTAATTATTGTCATAGCTAAAGAGGAAAAACAAAGGTTAATTTAAGCATAGATACAAAATTCTATCTCACTTTATGTTACCAAGGTATGTTTAGTTATAATACTTATAATAGAAGTTGTTGCTCTGGGATCATGCACTCGTCTCATTGGCGTTCAGCACCCTACCAACCAATCAACAAATTCTTTCTTGCTGAGTAGCAGATCATTAAAAATTGCAGAGCGGACAAGTCCCTTAAGTGGAAACACATTTTTCTCTCTCAAACTTCCTAAGAATGGCGTGAATTTTGCTTATTTTCCCATACTTTCTCAACTCTCAACTGAAGAGTTATAATTATATTTTCCCAAAACTTTCAAGGACATATTCATGTTTAAGAGGCAACATACGTTATTGCTTGCACTCAATAAGTTTCAGATAAGACAACAGCAAATAGCAATGTAAAAAAAAAGTAATTATTGTATATACTCGTTCGCAAGCCGACCTTTTTTGGACAAAATCTAGGGGAATAAGTGTCGGCTTATGAGCGGGTCATAGGTGATTTCTGCATGGATATTGAATATCGGTGTTGTTATTGTAGATTATCAATGTCCTTTTCTACATTCTACAAGATTCGACTGCTGTATCAAAAGCTATATTATATTATTATAAATCAGAACTTAACTTATTTAATCATTTTATTTATTTTTGTGAATGTTTTAATAAATTGTTTACAAATTTTGTTTTCAACCACGCGCTTTCGTCACTGTTTACCAAATAATTTTTTTTTAAATACCGATAACTCTTGCTTAACAAAGAGCAGAAATACAAAGATAGGCAGTACAAAGTAAACAACCATAATGACCGATTTAGCTTGTAGTTTTACAAAATATGTACCATTTTTTTAAAGCTGTCCTATTATTTTTGGGGGGGTCGGCTTGTGATCGGGTTATACACTTTTAATACTTTTCCCTTCCAAAAGTGGGGGGGGGGTCGGCTTATGAACGAACGGGCTATAGAACGAGTATATACGGTAAGCCCATTAAGCTGTTGTGTTTACTTGACTATTAAAAAACAACAACTCACAAATCTAAATACAGAAGAAGCATATCACCTGAATATCTTTTATGTTAATAAACAAGTCTCCAAGAAGTGTCTGTATTTTCTCCCTTGATGATGGTGGAACACTCCCAATAGCTCCTTTAACCTCATCTGTTGATGATCCTGCGGATAATGTTGGGCTCTGACTGTTTGATGAGGCTGATGGTTTTTCTTTTTCTGTTTTGATTTCATTTGATTTTGAAGCAGTTGCATTGTCAGCTTTTTCCCCTTTGGAATCTGTTTTAGCTTCTAATTTCACATCATGTTTGCTACTTGATTCACTTTTAGCTTCGGACTTAGAAATGTCTCCACCTCCTTTGCCTTTAGATGCTCTTGGCATTTCTGAAAAAGGGGATATTACAATGAAATGATAGCAAGGAAATGATTTGTAATGTAAAAACTATCTTGGTTTAAATATTAATTTCTCAGTACATTGACATCAAAACTTATAAAAATATCCATAAAGCTTTCTTTCCTTCAATTATTCCAGACTCTGTAACTGAAATTAAAACACACAAAATACATTGCACCAAATAATGTTTTTTTCTATCAACATGTATACTGGCTACTTTCTTCTTTCTAAGAATAAGATCTAAATAATGTTAAATTTTACACACAGAAACAAAACACATATGTACACAGAAAGACGGAAAGATTAGTGAAAAAATATTTAAGTTAAAGACTTTAAATTGCAATTATGTAAAATTATTGATATGGTTTATGCTGTTTGGGGTTAATATCACTTTTACTTATTGAATGACTTTTCTATACAAATTAGCCGATGTGGTCTTGCAGTTTCCCCTATGATTTAAATTTATTTGAAAGATCAGAAAACGAAATGATTGCCCTTTTCAGACAAGAGCTTGCCTAATGGCGCACCACCGCACTCAGGGCTGGCCCCAGGGAGGGTGCGATGTGTGATCATCACACAGGTGCAAGGCCAAGGCTGCAAAAAAATTTGTGCTGAACTCTTCCCGTAATTTTCCAAAGGGCGACAATTACCTCTTTTCACCCAACCGAAAAGTCTAGCGCTGACTGCACCCTGGGAACTGTTGTGACTTATTGGCACCACACAATACATGTATCATTATTTTGTATCAAATTTCTTTTCAATGCAAAAGTATGCAGCATCTAACAAGCTTGATGTAATTGCTTGAGAGTTTTTGTTAACTTGTGGTTCAGTTGAAAAAATTATTTAGTTTTAGTCCATTCCAGGATTGTGAAATGATCACTTCTGAGTTACTTCTGAGAATTACTCAGAATTACTTCTGAGTTGTCTTTTTACCATCACTGACAATGTGTATAATGACAAAAAAGAGACTGCAAGTTTAATGAGACTTAACTAAAAAAAAAGTCTTAGAACGTCTTTAAATGTTCAGCACATATTCATAGCCCTATTCATTCAACAGTGGAGTGTGTCCCTCTAGATATTGAACCAGTTTTTAGCATGAATGTCTTGGTTTTTTTTTCAGTTGCTGAAATAGAATTTTGTCTCCACCCTTTACACGGTCCATCAAACATTGTTGACTTAATTTCCCCTCTACACCTATTAACTATATGAGAAACCATTTTTTATACTACTTTCTGCGGGCTGTCCTCTTTGATATTACATGACAATGCAGCTGAGTTTTTAAAGTCAATTTTTGTTTTTACTGTTACTCATTGAAGAACAATTCTAACTGATATTTTTGTTGTGTCTTTTTTGTACAGGCTTCTACTGCCTAATTTTTCCATACATTTCTTGAATACGCCTTTTAAATGGATGCCTTAAAGCAGGGGTGCGCAACCTTTGAGCTATTGCCGGCCGCATAAAAAAAATACTTCTGCAACGGCCGCAAAAAATTTTTCACTGAAAAAAAAAGGTCACTATAAAAAATGTACCTCTCGTAATAGTCAACGCGAGATAATAATGACTTAATCATAATGTATTTTAGGCAAAGACAGTGTTTAATTACTGAAAACGTTCTGCAACATCCATGATACAACTTTTCATCCATGATACAACTTTTCATCCATGATAGAACTTTTCACGAGTTCCCTATGGGAATAAGGCTTTTCAGCGACACCGAGAAGATAGGCCACTCGATAGGAGGCTAAATTTCGCTAATTCGTAGTCTTAACAAAAGCAGACATGACCGAGGTCTGTTATCGAACATGTCTCTTAATATTTTCCACACAAATCTTCCTTGAATCACCTTGCAACTGTGCATAGTTGTGTGATGCGTGTCGGCGAAAATGTTGCTTGGCATTGTCCCCTTTGACAGTTTTCACAACATCGCCGCAGATTAGACACTGCATGAAATGGTTCTCTGTCTCAAGCTGTATAGCTATGATACAATTAATCGTTTTCATTAAACGCTTTTTCACTGTTATGTTTATTCACTGCTATGTCGAGAATCTGTCTGGATTTCTGGTGCAGCTGCCAGCTAAGAGTGATACTTGTACACAGGCCTCTGGGTATTTGCGTGCACTGTAGCGCTACTGAAGTTGACCGACCGGTTACACAGAGCAAGCACGATACAGCGAATGTGCCCATCACAAAGGTTTCGGCGCGCTTCAATATTAGGCACCTAAATTTCATGGTCTGCCCTCATTAGCTTCAACGCGACAAGAGCTATTTCAATGTCTATGAATACTAAACACTGCAGTAAGCGCTACAGCTGCCGGAGTCGTAATTAGTTTTGCAATAACAAGTGCTTAAGAGTGTAAATGAATATTCGATATTTCTTTTACAACTTAACATAATATATTGCTAAATTGCAAATATTTGACTGCCACAGGTTACTATAATTTAAACAGATATCCACGGCCGCACATTTTTGTCCCCACGGCCGTACGGCTGCAGGTTGCGCACCCCTGCCTTAAAGTAAACCTTTTTTAAAAAAATGTTACAGACGCTCTTTCTATATAGAAGATTATGGCGTCCCAAGTGCTTTATTACAATTATTGTAAGTAGAAGGTACATACCATGTTGGCCTGTTGGGCAAGTGAAGCAGCGTTTACGAGTGGATTGTGTGGCACAATGCCCAGTCGCATTTACTTACCCCAACTAATGTCAGGTACCCATCAGAGCTGGGTGGACTCAGGGGCACCCTTGAGCCACAAGAAAAAATCCCTACCTTCAAAGAAACGTGAATACACGACTCTTGATATGCCAGCCGAGCAAATTTTCCGCTCGGCTACAATGCCCATTATGAGAATAAGAATTGTGCATTTTTTCCCGAAAGAGACATAATCAGAATCATGCAGGATTTTTAAAGAACTGTTTCACAAATAAAAAATCAGCAACATTTTTTTGTGAACAGATCTTATACATGTATTAACAAATTAAAGCTGGCATGCAGAAAATGGGCTAGACAAAATTTCATTACCATCATAACAGTAAAAATGTAAAGGCAAAGGAGAGAAGGATATTGATAATCTTAAATTCAAATATCAAGTCAAGAAGTGAAAGGACTTTCCGCGTGCATGGCGGACGTGATAACCACTACACACGAATCATATGTTATTCTGTGAAGGAACAACGCAAGTGAACGCAAGAAACATTGTTTATCCCCCCTCCTTTTTTTTCCTTTTCATTATCCTACTACGCTTGCCAACTGGGTCTCGTTGGCGCCAGCCAGGGTCATTTGTCATGCTTGTTTGCCCATACTCGTTTAGGTGAAATATATATATATAGATTAATTGTTATTATTAATATTATCATAAGTTACGGCTGAGGCTATTGGTACTCAACTACCAAAATAGCTTGTAGAGAGCTATTGGTACTAAACTACCAATAGCTAGTATACTAGTAGAGAGCTATTGGTACTAAACTACCAATAGCTAGTATACTAGTAGAGAGCTATTGGTACTAAACTACTAATAGCTAGTATACTAGTAGAGAGCTATTGGTACTAAACTACCAATAGCTAGTATACTAGTAGAGAGCTATTGGTACTCTACTATTTTTGCGCTCACTTTCATATATGTAAAGCAGATTTTTTAGCATGTAACTAAATATATCAAAATAAACCAAATAGTCTATTGGTTCCTTGCGCATCCTTTGTCTGTACTACAAGATTGGCCTTGCGGCCTCCCAGGCTAAAAAGATCATTCATGAAAAAACCTAAGATGAAGAAACGACTGTTTGCCGGTAACCTAATTCCAAAAATTTCAGGCTTTTATCGACACTGGAAGTTGGAGAATTTGTGATGAGTGAGAGAGGGCTTTACCTTTTATTAGTACAGTATAGATTTTATTGTCTCTCAGGAAATATATTATTTAGATAATTTGAGAACCTCTATTTAAGTAACATTCAGATAAATATGAATAATACTTCCGAACATTATAATCCATGATTACCTAATTTAAATATATTAGGGAACCCTAACCATAACCTCTTAATTTATAGGGCATTGAAACCGGTATCCTAATTTGAATTTGAAAAGGCGAATTCGAAGAAGAAAAAAGATTCCCATCTGAAACTCGAACCCCACACCTACAGCACAACCAGAGGTGTAACAACGACTTTGCATCGGGGCAGTTACCAAGGGAGCCGAGGGCTAATCCTTCAATAATAATTTTTTCTGTATAATTTAGTATTTTCCCCATTTCTCAAGGGCACCAAAAATGAATTAGCCGAGAGCGCGGAAAACCCAGTTACGCTTTTACGCTTATGAGCACAATCCTGAACACTACCATGCGACTAGATATTCAGATATGCTTGTTGATAAAAATCCTTTTTTAACTTTTATCAGAGATCAGAGGCTATTAAGTTTGAGTACCAATTTTAATAGCTTACTAATCTTAATCTTTTTTGTGTATGTCCCATAACCTTGTGGTTGTAGGGGGTTCCAATGTTTCCATTAGAACTTTCTCGGGGCCCATCTTCTCTCCAGGTCAGCAGAGGGCTTTTTAGCAATAGGCAATAGTCATTCATTGTGGCTTTAACGTGGGCTAGATCCCACACCCTTCAGCTTGTGAGGCGAGCACACTATTGACTTCGCTATCCAGCCACCAATTTTAATCTACATATGATTATGATATGATATATAATTATATACTACAATGTTACAATGACAAACTACTAATGGCATTGTTGGTAGTTTGGTAGTCTGGTACGCCAAAAAGTACCAATGAACACTTCCTAATTAACTAAATAAAATATTAAGTGTCAGTAATTATAAATCATATATTTATTATAAATATTGTATATGATTTATAATTACTGAAACTTAATATTTTATAATTTATATTTTATTATTATTAATTAGGCAAAATTAAGATGGTCCATCCACGTCTACAACAAAATCTGCAGCACAACTATGACTATAATTATAACTTAACTTAGTAAGAAAAAAAACAACAGTAAACTTGAATAAAATAATAAACAGTGAAACAGTGCAAACCAAATCCAAAGCTAGTACTACTAACTAGTACTAGTGATAGTGGCTAATATTGTAATAGTAATTGTAACTGTAGGCGTAGGCTAGTCAGTTCAGTAGTAAGTAGTATTGGCTGCTGTAGCTGTAGACTGTAGTGTATGCAGATAGTCTACTTATGACTTATGGTACATAGATATGAAGGGTAAGCGTTATTTGTAATGTAGTTAGCTGCTACAGGCGTTTAATTATGAGAAGCAACAAACACTTTTTTTTTAAAGATAATTTTTTACTAGTTGTATCGCGAGGTAAACTAAAAATTTGAAATAATTTTTGTATAGATTTTTTAAAAACCCATTCCGGAAAAGCAATGACTTCAGTAAATAAGTAAACAAAGTCTAGCAACTGCCGAAACATTGTCTGACATTTAGTTCGCATTATAACAAATAACATTTTTTTAAAATCAAAGAAAAATGCGCGGTATCGTTATTTCAGGATTTGGAACACTATTTTTTGTCAGTTCACATGTAATTATCAGGAAACTACTTTACTTTAAAGGTTGTATAGGAAATCAAGTGTTATCTGAAGCCAGTATTTATCTAATATCATGCCGGTGAGTTTTTAAAATTTAAAAAAAAATTATTAAAATTAATAATAAATGATAAGCCTATTATTATTAATATTCTGAGTATTATTTTAGTATTATTATTAAACGAAGCTTATGTACTCTCAGTGTCGTTATATGTACACTGCAATGTCGTTAGGGTCCGTCCATAAATGACGTCACGCACCTAGGGGGGGAGGGGGGGTCACGCTTTTGTGACGAGGGGGAGGGAGGGGGGTTGAAGAAATGTGACGTCACATCAAAAGGGTAACTTTAGATAAAACTTCCACTGAAATATTTGGTGCTTACTATTTATTTAAATTTAATAATTTAATCAGTGCTTCTCAAAGTGCCGGTCGGTAGGCCATCAGTCTCATCAGACGCTGGTTGGCGTAAGCCAAGACACAAAAATTAAATTAATTATAATCCTTAAGTTTGAGAATAGACAAGATAACATATGAAATTGTTACACTGTGTCGTTTGATGTTGACATCAAAGCATTTGTGATGTAACCGCAGCTCCGTTTGTTTCTTTCACGGCAGGAGTCGTCAAACATTTTTGCCCGTTACCCCAAAATATACAAGTTTATATGTGCGTTACCCCCCCACACCCCCAGACTCTGGGGGAGGGTCGTTAGCGAAAATGCTACTGATGAGTTTTACAAGCATGACAAATGTCTAAAAACGATCTGAATAGGATTATGTGTAGATATTTTAAGTCAAAACGACACGGAATATCCTTTTTCTTTAAAAGGGGAGGGGGGAATGGAATCTATTTGATAGAATTAAAAACGTTTTAAGTTTGATATAATTGTTCGATTGGTTTTTGGTCAAACGCCCCTGGACATTCTAGTCTTCTAGATATAATGATAAATGATTAGTCAAGTATTCATTAACTTTATTGAATGCATCAAATTCTTGACATCGCAATTCGAGAGGAGCACAAAACAACTTTTCTTCTTAGCTCAGTTTATAAGGCATTAATTATTAATCATATATATATATTTACCCTCAATTATGTATGACTGACTCACTTTGGCCTAACGCTAAGGGACATCACTCTGCTCTTTTTAAAATTGAAAACATAGACTTAAAAATCATTAACATTTTGGTTTCCAGATTAACATTAAACACACTCCACACTTTTATTAATTGAAAAATTTCATGCGGACGCTTGAAAAGAGTTATTTTTTGGTGCAATAATTTAGTGCGCTGCTTTCTAAATTTTCTCGCCGTAAAAAGATATTATATTGCGTCATTGTTTTAGCTCATATTTTAATTTTGTAAAAGGGAACGATGTAAAAAGAGGATTTGAGGATTGTTAAAAATAAAATACTTTGTGTACATTTCAGGAAGTTTAATATTTCGTATTTATCATACAAGGACAAGTTAGTTGGCCTTTTGAAAAAGGTGGGCGCCAAAGGCGCCCTAAAAAAGCGGGCGCCGCAGCACAACCTAGTTTTAAATATCACAGAAAGGATACTTGATACAGACAAGTCACGTGGACTAAGATTATTGTCACTCGTGTCAATATAAATGAAAGTAGGGTAGATTTAGATGTCTTCGTATAGTACGTAGGTAAGAAATCTACATAGTTGTCAAATTTTTTTAAAAATGCATTTTCGGGAAGGAACCGGTTCAATAATGGGCATATGTTCCAAGCGTGGCCCAAAAAACTCAACTTTCACCTACAGAGCAAGACACCCTCTAACTTTTTTCCTTATAGCAAACCTTTAATTAGGGCAAAGTTTCAGCCTCCTGTGCCAACTGCAAGGTGATGCTCAACGACCATGGATTTTCAAAATTTCATCGAAAATTGCCGACTTTCATGCAATTTACATTTTGCATATTTACTTACTGTATCATGTTCTTTCTGTTATATTTTACTTTCTTAGGGTTGGCTGTTTAACTATTCCATGTCATAACTTCCTGTTTAGTGACACCTTCTGCCATATTTGTTGATATAATAAGCAATTTTTGTGTGTTTATTGCGTGTTTTCTGTAAATTTAGTGCTTAGCAGGTCTCACTATTTTAAAGGCCTATTGAAAAAGTAATATAGTAAATTAATCTTGTTATTGAACATAATAAACACTTAAAGTGTATGATCTTTTTTGCAAATTAATGTCTCACAGCATTTACCCGTAAATGATTTAATAATTAAGTAATTATTCTTCATGACAATCACATGCTGCAAGAATGATATAATAAAAAGTTCATAATCAGATTCCTAATTATTAATTATCATATGAATGTTCTTTTTTAAATTCTAAGACTCAATTATTTCATCATGTTATCAACACGTCATATAGCAGTGAGATTTATCTTATTGGGATATGTGAAATGGAACCACTTACACATCTGAAACTGTTGCCGACAAAAAAGCAGGTCCTCAAAGATTTCATGAACATCTACTAGTAAAGAACTCCGTTAGAAATGCTTCTCATGCAACTGTTGATGAGTTAATGATTACCTGCTTGAAGGCTGGTATCCCAACAATGTTGGCGACACACTCGGTTGAAAAGTTAGAAAGATTATACATGATGCCTGGCTGCTGTTAAAGAAAACAAAAGGACGGAAATCTGAGGCACAGACATCCAGAGACTAGAATTTTCAGAAAAACTGAGTCAAGTGTTTGATATTGCACATGCTGATGTAATGACAAAAATCAAAATTGAACATGATAAGGAATTTCTCAATGATCAGAGAACTGAGAGAAGAATGATAATGACAACCGAGGATAAGGAGTTAGCTGAAAAACAACAAAGATCAGAACTGAGGCGACAAAAAGAAGAGGAAAGAAAGCGCAAGTCTTCGCAACCTCCAGCATCTAGAGAAGCAGCCGCCCTTGGGCAGCCTGATGATGACTGTGCATTTGCAAGCAGTGTTCTTGATGATGAAACTGAATATGACGATGAGTACATACCGACCAAAATTAGCAAATCAGGTAAACAGCAAGACAATATAACTCAAGTAAAGAAAACCTCTCGAGACCAATTGTTCAATCCAAGTGTAACAAGTGCCTTTGACCGTAATAAAACATCTGATCGTGAAGCTGTTCGTCTACTTATTCCTTTTGCTGCAGCTCTTGGTCACGATCAAAATGCACTTCCTTTTTAACGAAGCACTATTCAACGAGCGCGGTCAACTGAAGCTCCATCCAGTGATTTACAGCTGTGGACTGATCTCAGCAGTTACGAGATCATCGATCCTGACATCAGTACAGATGCAAGAAAGGTTCTAAAAAATCATCTCTGATGTCTTTCAGATGACCTTGTTGGATAGCCCTGTTCTAAGATCATGTGACAGCAGCTGAAAAGATGTAAATTGGGCAGGGAATGACCCGTGAGGCTGGCGAACGAAAAGTGCATGGAGATTCATCAATTCTAATGAAACCAGATGTATTTTTAGGTGACTTTGCATCTACCAGATTGGGAAACCTACTTTGTTGTTATAACATTGACAGTGCCTTTCTTGATTTGCCACCACAAGAGTGGCCTGCAAGTGAACAGTGTCGATATGGCCAGACACGATTCAAGTCATTACGAGTTGAAAACGACACTGCAGAGCGAGCGGCGAAGCTTTTTGAAGAATAAAACACACTGCTTACTAACGATGAAAAAGAAAAACAACTCTTATTGCAAACCGCAAGGCTGTTCCAACACAAATCACCAAAAAGTCTGCTGTTCAGGCCTTAATGTCACAATGGCAATAACATTGACTGATAATGCATGCTTTTGTGACTTGAATTTGAATTGATTAAATTTTCAAGTTTTTTTTATGTAACATCACAATTTGACCTTTTTAATTGTGACAAATGCCAATAACCATTTGTTTAAGCTTAGTGGTTAATTTACAAAAGAGTGTTGAACTGCTGATATTAAAAAGCTATTGCTGGTTGTAATTTTAAAACATTCAATATACACGTATTGCTTCATTTTGCTCAAATTTCGTAAAATTTGGATATTATATTGCTCTTGAGCACCGTCTTGTAGTTAGAATTTAAAGCTAAAACTTTACCAAAACATTACTATTAGCAGATGTAAAAACTTGGGAGGGTGTCTTGCCCTATAGCACACATTTCATTTTTTGCCATATCACAATGAACCACCCTAGACGTACACATGACATATTTTAATATATCTAGTGGATTGTAGTGGATGTTATATGTCCCAAATGAGTCTGCATTACCCCCAAGAATTCCCTTTTTGACCCCAGATGTGGTTATTTACCTCTGTTCGCCGACCTCTTTCTTACGGGATGCCCGTCAGTCAATTGAGGGATTTTTAAAAAATACATTTAAAAAATGTTATTTTTAAATATATTTTTTTTCTAAACAAAGACGTTAACCGTGATGGTTAATAGTCAATGTTTAATTTGTATGCATTAAAATAAAATATAATCTAAGGATGTTAACACAGTTCGTTTTCTGAAGGCCGGTTAAACGTTTATAAAAAAAGCTTCACGCGGGCTACGATAATAAAATGCAGATCTTCACATAATAAATACTTAAATGACAATAAAAGTGATTTGTAACATACTTATTTTCAAATACAGAATAAACTTCTTTTTTTTGGGGTGGGGGGGGGGTCAAAGATTTGTGACACACTTTTAGAGGGGGGGTCTAAGTTTTTGTGACGACGCATGACGGGGGAGGGGGTAAAAAATCATCAAAAATCGCATGACGTCATTTATGGACGGCCCCTTATAACTTGTAGTTAGGATATGTTAATAGTAATAGTAATTAATAATAATAATAGTTAATGTGTATGAAAAATGTTTTACATTGAATGATGAATTAATAATGAATGCATTGATTATTTAAATATTTAGTTAATTTAGCTGTGAGCCCAGGCCCAGGTGCTTGCAACTTCAACTTTCCTTTGCAACTTGCTTTAAATTTTTTTTTAAATTATCAAATCCAAATTATTACTACATGTATTACTAAATTATTATTATTATTATCAGTAAGTTGAGTAAGCCTATTATTATTTATTAGTAATTAGTACTGTATACTAATTAAGTACAAGTACATGGATATGACAATGAAGATTAAAATTAAAATAGTATTTTAATAATTCATATTATAATCCTAAATAAATGAATAAATAAAAACATGGGAACTTTAAAGAAATTATTATAATTTAGGCCTAAATACTAATTGAAGTTAAATATAAACTTTATTTTATTAATTTATCACACACTTAATGAATGAAGGTTATGTTAATTACAGGTTAGTAAGTGCAATGCAAGGAATAATTGCATCTACCGCAGGAATCATAATTACTTCATCTTGCAATGATATAATGAAAGATACGTAAGTAGTAAGTAAATTATATTTAGTAATATCTTGTTTGTTTAATAAAGTCTATTATTTAAAGCAGCTATTATAACTTAACTTTTATGTTTGAAGAAAACCAACAACTTTACATTTTAATAATGCTGTGAAATCTTTGTTACCTCTAGAACTCATGGTTACTTTCTGATGCAATATTTTACTGTTTTCAGTTATTTATAAATAAAATGAAATAATGGAACTATTAGTTTGTTAGGCTACTAGTAAAATACCCGCGCAGTGCTTCTGAAACATTAAAGTATGGCGGACCAGCTGAAATTTTTCCATTGCACCAGGGACCGGTGCACTATTTCACCTGTACTGACGGTAGCGAAATCAGCCCCTACATGGTCTACGCCCTACAGACATACAACACCTGGCATGAAGTCGGCTTGTCTTATGTTACACTAACAAAATGACCATGCTTTGCAGTGCAAAATTAGGATTTCAGCCAGCATTGAGAACCCTGTGTAACACCAATTCAAAACACCAGTTGATTTCAATCTGGATCATGATGAATATACGTGTTTGTCAATATTTGTCAAGGTCGTGTAAAATAAAATGGGGAATAAAATTACATGAAGGGCCCCCTTAGAAAATGGGTGCAAGATGTGCATATCTCATAAGGCCTGAAGATTTCAATCTTGGTCAATATGGAGATACGTGTCTATATTTATGTAAATTGTTTAAAACCTAATGGGAAATAAAGCTTTAAAAGTTTACAAAAAAATTATTTTGGGCCCCGACTCCAAAGTTACAGATGCTAGGAGTTCATTACACTACATGATTTTATTTTTTTAATATCAAATTTGGTCAATAATTCATCCATATACCCAGTAGCCACCGTTTAAAATACCTTTCATATAACTCATGTTTAAAAATTGCATTACAGGGCCCAGCCCCTAATAAGTGGTGTTTTGAAAAACTTTTAATGCCAGATACCTCTGCAGGAGCGTACTAAAAAACTTCCCAAAGTTTAATGGCCGTGGGATGAATAAAATACTACTTTTACGGCTTTAAAAAAACTAAAATATGGGCCTGGGGGCCCTATCGGTATAAGATGTAAAGTTTAAAATAACAGTTAATTCAATGTGGATCATGATGGATATATCTAAGTTTATCAAATTTGTATAAAAAGTCGTCTGAAATCGAATGGTTAAAATTTCTGAAACGTTTACGAAAAAGAGATTAGGGGCACTCGGCTCCAAAAGAATGAATATAATTTTAATGCTCTATAGTATTTTAATATAGGCCATCAAGTTTTTATATTCCAAGTTTTGTCAAAATCCATTTACCAGTATCAAAGTTTAAACAAATTTTATTTAGCTCATATAATGTGAAAAAACTACATTTGGGCCTCCGGCCACCAGTGAGAGATAATTTAAATATTTTTTTCACCTGTTACCATTGCGGGAGGGTACTCAACAATGTCCGAAATTTTCATGCTCTTACCTTCTCGGGAAATTGGAAAATTAGTAATGAGTCAGTTTTTATATTGCTCATATTAGGAAAAAACTACATTTGGGCCACCAGTGAGTGGGAATTTTAAAATTCTTTTTTTACAATTATCAATTATCGTGGAGTAGAGTGTATTCAACAACTTCCCAAAGTTTCATGCTTTTCTACCTACACGGGAAGTTGGAGAATTAGTGATTAATCAGTCAGTCAGGGAGTTAGGGCTTTGCCTTTTATTAGTGTAGATTTGAAAATCTAATAAAATATCTCTCCAATTATTTCAGACACTGGTTAACAAATGCGTATGTGTACTTTGGAATGCCTTATTTTGTATATGATCTGTGGGCAATGTATTCTTACCATAAACGTGTCAATGACCATCTGTATGAAAACCTGGACACATTTCAGAGGATAAAAATGTTTGTTTATAGAAATGCTTTAATGGTTGCTCATCATTTACTGCTACCAAGCATTTTATTGCCACTTGTACTTGTAAGTAATTTTTAAAGATAATTCTGACATCAATAAATCAAGATGGACACAATAAGTTACATTTTTTGTATTATTTAAAGGAATTGAATTTAGGAAGAATGATAAATAATGTTTTATAAACCTCTAATTCATGCTTTATTTGAAGGAATGGTATATATTTCTCTGACCCATTTAGATATACAGAGAAGACAAAGGAGATTTTTTCTTTGGTGCCTTTTTCATGATTGAGATGGTGGTGCCATTTATATCAGCAAGAGAAATACTCTTACAGGTATTACTTGCCTATTTATTCATTGTGTTGATAAACATTCATGATTCATTTATTTAATCTAGAGATGAGTATTCCAGAAAGAAAAAAAATAATCTATAAAAATGTAATACCCTTTATTAAAACAAAATAGCTATTATCATACCAATTACAAGGGACATGATAATTTCATTTACATCTTAATATTTGCACCCCTCCCCCCTCACACATGAAATTATATTTATTTATGAAATGTTAGACTTAAACAACTCAAACGAGGTGAAATATATTGTTTTCTGCATCTTACAGCTCAACATGAAACATACTCGACTGTATTTCTACACAAGCCTTGCAATGATAGTTATGTTTTTCATATGCCGACTGGCTGCCTTCCCTTATCTTTACTACAAGTATGCACAATATGCTGGAATTTCGTTCTTAGATGTACCATATGTCATCCCAAAGAAGTGCAACCTTTCATGTCTTTTGATATTGGCTCCCCAGGTGTATTGGTTTATTTTAATGGTAAAGGGATTGCATAGGGCAGTGTATAAAATTCAACAATAATTATCTGAAAATCATCAGTTTAATCTGCGTAGCTCAATCCAGAGCACTGTTGATACACATCCACATAATTGAACAAACAGCTATGATATTTTTTATGACATTTTTTTCATGAGTCCTCTTAAAATCATCTCTAAAAAATATTAGTTTCAATGGCTATCGTTTACACAGCCCATAAACAAATCTCCACCATGATATTTTTTAAAAAATACATAAAGATGTATCAATCTCCATATTTAAGTTCCCATATTGTTTAAACAAATGTATTTCTTTCTTTTTTTTGCCTTTTATATTCAAATCTCAAATGTTTTTTTTTAAATTTTCATAAGGATATTGTATAGTAATAAAATAGTAAACATTTTGATAATTTTTAAAGAAGGTTTTTTTTATATATGCATGTAATCTTTCTAGTCTTTACAAAAAGATTAACTGCATACAAAAAAGTATTAGCTCTAAAAAAGGAGAGTTCCGTGTTTTCATCGCTCCTCATTAACTGAAGAACTGACTATGGTATAATATCTTTGTCTTTATAATGTGCAACAGTAATGTGCCATATTATTATTAAAGTTCTTCTTGCACCTTTGGCAGCTGTATGTTCACTCTGACATTACATATATTGCTCAGATTAACATTACTTTGATTTGTTTTAGAAGTCATGATTTGTTATATTTTTAGAGCTCATGTTTAACTCCTTATGCAGTGCTAATAATTCTGATAACTGTGATATTTTATTATTTAAAAAATACTTGTTTATTGGTTTATTTCATTCATTTCTGTATAGCACTTATGGATTGAGTGGATAGGGGTGGATCAGTTTTGAATATCAGTATGCATGCTTGTATAGTAATGATACAAAAATTCTGATAGCCCATAAACTTATCATTTTTATTATTTAACCTTAAGACTTTTTTTTCAGATTACTAATTACTCTTGCTAGGTTGTGATGCATCAATTTTATTTTTACATCATGTGATTTTTTTCTTACCGAATAAGTTCAGAGTATTCATGTGAGAGATAGAGAGTGTGTGTATGGGGGGGGGGTGGATTATGGTTTTGAAATCTAGTTTTGTAAATGAAATTCAATTTACTTAAAATGGAACTCAATTTACCTAGGATCTGTAATCAGTTTTTTTTACTGTCTTCAATTGTTCTATTATCTTAGCATTTAGTATTATTCAAATTAAAATTGTGAAGAGTAAAATTTAAATCAGACTTTAATCAAATTAGTAGTAGCTGTTATAGGATCCTCATATCAGTTAAGAGAGAATTATGCAACATATTTATTTTAAAATATGTTTTAAAGCTTATTATAATTATGTTGCTCATAATATGTAGTTTTAAGTTTAAAATTTGAATACTAAAAGCTAAGAATTTTTTTTTAAATGCTTGCATGCAACAGGAAATGCCAGCCTAAAATTGGAATTTGTTTTTATTTTTATTTTAGTTAGCGGTTAGTTATGGATGGTTCCATGCTATAAAATAACTCCATGTAACCTGAAATTGAAATTCACAGAAAAAGTTTTTAAAAAACTTCACCCTCTGTTGACTGTTACTAAAGTAGGGAATATTGGCACACTCCCCCACCCCACACCCTCTTAAGTATTAAGGTTTGGATGCCCTCCCCATCTGTGTGAATGTACAATTTTATAGCCTGAATTCCAGCCGCTGAACTTGTAAGTCCTCCAAAAAAAAGAAGAAAAACCTGCATCATCATAACTATGTAACTAATTACACTTGAAGATTTCTCTTAGATTACTTCAAAGTAAAAGAAATTTGTTTGGTCGGTTTATTGATAAAATGATTGATAAACCATTTTCCTTAGGAGGTGGATGTAAAAAATAATTGTTCTCATACTATATTCATCCACACAACAAAGTTATTAGAATGGACAGCTAAGAGTAAGAGAATGCTGTTGTGTAAACACGCTAAAATTATTGTTTTATTATTATTAAATATGTATTTAATTTGTTTAAAACTTGCATAATTTAATAGAAATAAATAATTACTTCATAACTGCGTGGCTCATGGACATTTCTGTTTGTTAACCATTACACTTAGACATTTTTAACAAATCTTAACAAGGTAAAAATAAATACTGTGGAGGACCTGGGTTGAAATAATTGAGAACCTTGTTTGAAATATTTGAGAGGGGAGCTGACGGTAGGTAGGGCGAGACGGGGCCGTACCTGGAATATGAACCATGCTCTCAGAACAATGATCGGAAACGAAAGATTCCGGCCTTCTCCTCCCCCCCCCCACCACAGAATGTTGGGGTAGTAAGGTAGGGTAGAACAATGACAGCATTGTTAGAAACAGGAAGTGAATTTTTTAGTGCCATTGATCGGGACTCTAAGATGAGGGGATCATTAAGAACTACGGGGGAAACATTAGTAGCTAATCATTGGACATGGGTAAGGGAATGAAAGACTGAAAATTTGATTGCTCACACCAAGGGGGCATTCTCGAATGTCAATCACATACCTTTGGCCAGCAATATAAGGAGATGATGGTAGGAGACAAGAGAGAGTCACCCACCCTAGGGTTAAGGGGACGGACAGCTAGAGACCCACCACTGGGGAAACGACAGGCAGAGTCGTAGAGAGAGCGAGTGTAGTAGCCAGAAGTGATGACAAATAAAGAGAATTGTTAGATTTAAAGACGCTTTTGTTTTAAGTATGTGAGATGAAGAACCAAGTAGTACGAAGGTGCTCTACAATACTAAAAATGCATTTATCACCCACAATACAAATTAAACTTTTAACGAGACAAAAAAAATTTCAAAACTCGACAAAGTTTTTACATTTAGCAAAGAAAAAAAAACAACTGAATGTCCTGTGACTAAATACAACATTTTTGCATTGACATTTTGTTATTTTTCTCACTGTACAGTATCCACCTCGTTTGCTTTGGTCTTAATTCATTTATCTTGGACCGCTTTATTGTGGTTGAAATGGTTAGGGTAGCTGGTTGAAATGGTTAGGGTAGCTGGTTGAAATGGTTTGGGTGGCTGGTTGAAATGGTTAGGGTAGCTGGTTGAAATGGTTTGGGTGGCTGGTTGAAGTGGTTAGGGTGGCTGGTTGAAATGGTTTGGGTGGCTGGTTGAAGTGGTTAGGGTAGCTGGTTGAAATGGTTTGGGTGGCTGGTTGAAGTGGTTAGGGTGGCTGGTTGAAATGGTTAGGGTAGCTGGTTGAAATGGTTTGGGTGGCTGGTTGAAGTGGTTAGGGTGGCTGGTTGAAATGGTTTGGGTGGCTGGTTGAAGTGGTTAGGGTAGCTGGTTGAAATGGTTAGGGTAGCTGGTTGAAATGGTGTGGGTGGCTGGTTGAAGTGGTTAGGGTGGCTGGTTGAAATGGTTAGGGTGGCTGGTTGAAATGGTTAGGGTGGCTGGTTGAAATGGTTAGGGTGGCTGGTTGAAATGGTTAGGGTAGCTGGTTGAAATGGTTTGGGTGGCTGGTTGAAGTGGTTAGGGTAGCTGGTTGAAATGGTTTGGGTGGCTGGTTGAAGTGGTTAGGGTAGCTGGTTGAAATGGTTTGGGTGGCTGGTTGAAGTGGTTAGGGTAGCTGGTTGAAATGGTTTGGGTGGCTGGTTGAAATGGTTTGGGTGGCTGGTTGAAGTGGTTAGGGTAGCTGGTTGAAATGGTTTGGGTGGCTGGTTGAAGTGGTTAGGGTAGCTGGTTGAAATGGTTTGGGTGGCTGGTTGAAGTGGTTAGAGTAGCTGGTTGAAATGGTTTGGGTGGCTGGTTGAAGTGGTTAGGGTGGCTGGTTGAAAGTGGTTAGAGTAGCTGGTTGAAATGGTTTGGGTGGCTGGTTGAAGTGGTTAGAGTAGCTGGTTGAAATGGTTTGGGTGGCTGGTTGAAGTGGTTAGAGTAGCTGGTTGAAATGGTTTGGGTGGCTGGTTGAAGTGGTTTGGGTGGCTGGTTGAAGTGGTTAGGGTGGCTGGTTGAAATGGTTTGGGTGGCTGGTTGAAGTGGTTAGGGTAGCTGGTTGAAATGGTTAGGGTAGCTGGTTGAAATGGTTTGGGTGGCTGGTTGAAGTGGTTAGGGTGGCTGGTTGAAATGGTTAGGGTGGCTGGTTGAAGTGGTTTGAGTAGCTGGTTGAAGTGGTTTGGGTGGCTGGTTGAAAGTGGTTAGAGTAGCTGGTTGAAATGGTTTGGGTGGCTGGTTGAAGTGGTTAGAGTAGCTGGTTGAAATGGTTTGGGTGGCTGGTTGAAGTGGTTAGAGTAGCTGGTTGAAATGGTTTGGGTGGCTGGTTGAAGTGGTTAGGGTAGCTGGTTGAAATGGTTTGGGTGGCTGGTTGAAATGGTTAGGGTGGCTGGTTGAAGTGGTTTGGGTAGCTGGTTGAAATGGTTTGGGTGGCTGGTTGAAGTGGTTAGGTAGCTGGTTGAAATGGTTTGGGTGGCTGGTTGAAGTGGTTAGGGTAGCTGGTTGAAATGGTTTGGGTGGCTGGTTGAAATGGTTTGGGTGGCTGGTTGAAGTGGTTAGGGTAGCTGGTTGAAATGGTTTGGGTAGCTGGTTGAAGTGGTTAGGGTAGCTGGTTGAAATGGTTTGGGTGGCTGGTTGAAGTGGTTAGGGTAGCTGGTTGAAATGGTTTGGGTGGCTGGTTGAAGTGGTTAGGGTAGCTGGTTGAAATGGTTTGGGTGGCTGGTTGAAGTGGTTAGGGTAGCTGGTTGAAATGGTTTGGGTGGCTGGTTGAAATGGTTAGGGTGGCTGGTTGAAATGTATTAATTTAGATTTCAAGTTTGAAAGTACAAATAGACTTGAGTGTCGAGTTAGTGATGTGGTGTACCCCAGTCCTAGAACCAGGGTACAAATCACCAGCTTTAGGCTCTGTTGATCAGACTTGGTTTTAAACACCCCACCACGACTCAGCCATAAAAACCATAATGTAATAGACTTTTATTTCGATAAAAAATGATTACTTCCAAAAATAATAACTTAGCTAACGCAAATCAATAATGTTTGGGGGCGTGGTCCCTCGTAGTTTAAAAACAAACTGATATTGTTGGACTGCTATCATTACACATTTGTCTGTCTCACGACAGAAACCAATTTTTTTTTCGTTTTAGACCACCTTAAAATCACGAAAATGTCGGACACAATCATGGGCGTCGCTAGGAATTTTTCCAGGGGGGGGGGCAAAAAAAATCCCACTTTTTTTTTATTTTAACTGGCAATGCCATACAGGTACAATTTTCAATTAAATTGAAGTTCAGTATAAAACAAGGGTTGAAAAAAGCCTTAGAAATTAATAAGACTTACAAATTAGTGCTGTAATAGTTAAAATACAACATTTATTAATGCATTTAATAAATTAAATATTTTTTTCTCAAATGTAGGGGGGGGGCATTTGCCCCCCCCCCTTCCCTACGCCCATGGACACAATGTGATTTTAAAATAAATGAATTGTAAAAATAAAAAAGAGGCTTGAAATCGGATATCTGCTCATCTCCCTTTTTACTGGTTAGCCTCCCCTTTACCCTTTAAAAAATGAAATGTAAAAATGTAATATTTAAACATTGGTCGTTGGCATATTAATTGGAGCTAAGATTATTCATTGATTGTTTACGAGTAATGTTAATTTTAATCTTACTGTTAATACTTAAATTATGGCTAGCTGTAAATCAATTAAGTAATATATTCTTTATTTATTAAATAGCGAAATAAAACTTAATTTTAAATTTATTTTTTAAGTCTAAAGATTGTGATTGTGTTTTCTACAATTCTAGATCCCTTGCCCTAGCTGTTGGAATTTAGTACAATGAATGGCTCTGAAGGCTTAACTAAATTATTAATCTATTTGAACTTAAGAAGTGGCGCAAATAGGGCTAGTCGGCTAAGGGGCCGTCCATAAAGTACGTCACGCTCCGAAGGATTGGGGGGGGGGTGTAAGAAAATGTGACAGGGGGCAGGGCCGCCACCAGAAATTTTTGGGCCCCTGTAAAGTGGGTACGTTGGGCTCCACATCGTGCCTATGCCAAAATCCTTGAAATATGTATACAGAATGACCAAAATGTAGCTTATCCGACATCGACATTTCTGGCTGCATTTATAAATACCAATACAAGCGATCTAGGGGGCAAGAATTTCCTAGTAAATAATAAAATAATTTTAAAAAATCTTTTTTTTAAAAAGGACACGCTGTTATTTACATATAGAAGACAGTGCACTAAAAAGAAGGAAATAAAAATTTTTCTATGAAAACAGGTGAAATCGGTGAACCTATCTACTGCACATAAAAGCGTGGGGCGCTCATCACAAATCATTTCTCATTGCAACTATTCTCTTACATGTAGATAAATATTTCTAATTAATGTGATCGTAGCATTTATATGATCAAAGTTGTGAAACTTTTACTGTTTATTAATATTCATACAAATTTGTTTTTATGTTTCGCAGCCTTGTACACGATAGAGAGTTGTGATGAGCGCCCCACGCTTTTATGTGCAGTAGATAGGTTTACCGATTTCACCTGTTTTCATAGAACATTTTTTATTTTCTTCTTTTTAGTGCACTTTCTATATGTACATAAAAGAGTGTCCTTTTAAAAAAAGATTTTTTTACATTATTTTATTCTCTACTTTTTAGTATCAACATTTTTAAAAATTGAATTGTCGACCTTATCAATTCAATTTAATTAGTTAAACTTCATTGTCAATAACAAAAATGTGATAGTGGTAAAAAGAAAGATTATTCATTACAAATTTATGTATTAAAGAAACAACATATTCCCCCAACTGATAATTGAACCTCGTACCACCATGTCGGCAATCGATCACTCTAATATTTCGGCCAGCAAGACTTGATGATGATAGTCCTTTTTAAAGTTATAATAAAAAACTCTTTACCACCCACATCTGACGTCAACACATTGAGATTAATTGAGGGCGAATTGAGGCGTGGTTCATTGATGCGAGTGATAATATTTTATATAGACAAAAACTAAAAGGGCATTAATTTAATTACGGTACATTCGATCGATCTGAAATTTTAATACAATGCATTGTCATCCACGATCTATATGTGGTAAAATTTTGAGATCTCTAGGACCATCAGAAGTGGTTTAATTTTACGTTACAAGATTTGAAGGAAGGATGGATGGATACAACATACAAACAGTGTGACTTAAATAAAAGCGTGTAATAATAAAACAAAGTGTTTGACTATAAATCCCTTATATATGAGACATAGCTAAAAGTATCGATTATGTTCAGACGCGACAAACGTTTACTGACTGAATATGTCTTAATCCCCTTTGCTTTATAACCCGGGGGGGGGAGGGGAAAGGTCTGGTCACTGATCGCTGGACCGAGCTCAGCGTGACACGTAAAATGTAAACAAAAGCACGCCGGTACATCGCGTCAACGCGCGAACTGAACTGTCACTCAACAAAAAACAATAACAAACAGTGAAATTGAATTACATACGTTGTATAGAGATAAACTAAAATGCATTAATTTAATTACGGTACGTTCGATGGATCTGAAATTTTGATACGATGCATTGTTAGGTGACACGGGTCCATGTGCCAAATTTCAGCTCGATGGCACCACGGGAAGTGGGTCATTTTTTACTTTTGTTTTTCCGCCCGCCGAAGACAGAGATGACGACAGACAGAGAGAGAGAGAGAGAGACAAGATTTCGAAGTTAATATAAGGGGTTTAAAAAGAATTTTTAGAAACCACGTTTTTATAAGTGGACTAAAAAGAAGAAATTAAATTAAAACTTATAAGTTCAAGTACTTTAATTTAATATGACTAAAAACGTGGGGCGGGTGTTTGGTATAAAAATTAAAGATTTATAATTTAGAAGGCAAAAGAAAGATCTATAAGTGAGAGAATGAGAGAACTTCATATGTTAAACCTCATAAGCGCCCGCCCCACGTTTTTACCTATCTGCAAGTATGACTGATTACATTACTGATTGTTCTAAATATTCCAGTTGTTTAACAATTTCAGTCACATTTTCAGCAAAAATTCGAAAGCTTTTATATTTATGTGTCCATTTAGTTTCACATAGCAAAGGAACATTTTGAATTAGTTTTCTTTGCTGATTACTTTCTGGGAAAAACACTATAATTTACTTAATTGTTCCTATTCTGTTTCGTACATCATTCGCATTATTTAAATCGTTCACGAGATTTAGTTTATGTGAACTGCCATATACAAATGCTGCTTTTGGGTAATTTTTCGAATTATTGCTTGGACTCCTCCTTCTTTACCTGCCATTGCAGAGCATCCTTAGTATCCTTGACCAACAAGCTTTGTCATATCTAATCCAAATTCTAAGGAATTAGTAATGATGGTGTTGGCTAAGCCTTCAGCTGTTCTATTGACAATTGTAATATATCCCAAGAATTCTTCTGTGACCATCATTTTCCCATTTTATTCTTTGACAAATCTAACACCAAGTGACACCTGCTCAATGCCCCCTGAAATGTCATTTGTCTCGTCGGCAAGTATAGAAAATGCAACTGAATTATTTGCTTCACGAACAATGTCTTCACGCAAGAGAGACCTACACATTTCCATTATAGTGTTTGGCGTAGTTGAAGAGATATACTCAGCGGTGACCCGTCAAAACGGCCCCGACTTAACGGCCCCGGTCTAAAGGGCCCCAGACAAATTGTTAATTTTTTTTTACAAAAACTTTATTTTTTGGCAATTTAATTATGCTTTTGTCAATTTTATCACCCTTAAAAAAGTGGTAAAATTGTAAAATTATCTCTTGTGATGTTATTATATTGTTTCTTGTCTAAGAACAACCGTGATTGATACCATTTCGCGTAGAGGCTATTAAATTCCCTTTTGTGATGTCATTATTATTGTTTATTGGTAGCTAAACCTGACACTGAGTAGGTGAGTAAAAATACGAATATAATATTTGATTGCACATTTTACTATTAGTCCATCTATTAGTCCAGGGCCGTTTTGTCGGGGCCGTTATGTCGGAGCCCAATTGTCGGGGCCGTTTTGTCCGGGGCGTTTTGTCAATGAACCATACTCAGCACTACAAGAACCAATTGGCAAACGATTGCCAAGAACTTCATCTCCAGATTCAACACGAAACTCTAAGAGTTCATACAAATTACCAGAATTTGATTCTGTTCCACGAAGTGCTAAAACATGCATGCAGAAAAATAGGATTGTAGAAATGATGGGACCCAGTTTGTTGCGATTTTCTTGAATTTGTCTTCTAAATGATGAGTCCGACTGCTCATCTATAGAAACTGCTTTGGCTTCCAATAAGGCAAATAAAATTGCTTGCATCTTCATGAGAGCCTTTGTGCCATGTGCTTTGTGCTTTGAAATCTTTATATTTTGTACATGGTTTGATGATAAATGCCCACTGAACTCATCGAATTACATTTTTGAAGAAACAACACGCAATATTTTCAAAAGGCACCTTTTAACATTTGCGAGTATACAAGCCACGGTGAGTAGTCTGATAACCATGCATATCTAAAAACTAAAAACTCTGTTTCCCTCACTGTCAGCTCTAAAATCATACTTTTTATCAGGGGTCCAACAATCACGAATCAGCTGCAATTTCAACTTATTTGAAAGGTCGTGTGTCCAGAGATACCTTCAAATATCCAATTTAGGATATGAATAAGTGTCAGCGACAATCAAATTAGGAACAGTTGCTTCAGTTGTGTCTGGCTGTTGAACTTGTACTGTTGTCCTCAATGCCAATGATAAGTCAGATGCTGCAGACGCCCCAAAATCTTCTAATAACGGCATTTCGGAATCCCGCAATTGGTCTACTTTTCGTGTTGTTTTTTTGAGCCTGTAAAAAAATTCTGATATCCATCCTTGGTAATCCTGCAGTTTCTACACGTATATTATTTCACAGCAAAATTCAATTTTCTCGTGAGAAGTTAAGTTTTTTAATTATTAAATGCATTAATATATGTTGTATTTTAGCTATTACAGCACTAATTTGTAAGTTTTATTAATTTATAAGGCTTTTTTCGGCCCTTATGCTATACTTAACTTGAATTTAATTTAAAATTGAATCTGTATGGCATTGTCAGTAAAAGATTAAAAAAAAATTTTTTTGCCCCTCCCCCCTTGGAAAAATTCCTAGCGACGCCCATGCTTACGTAGTAGGGAGATTAATGCACCTAAGTTGGCGGGCACAGTGTGCGGATAGGAGGGCGTAATCTGCACATGCGTTGGAGGGCGCATGATGGGGGAGGGGGCGCGCAGTATCTACTACGTAGAAGAGTCAGTCCGCCCCCGAGTTCTAATTTTATTTATATTTTGGGGTCGTGTTTTTCACAAAACTGCTAAATTTTTTCAGTAAAGAACTTTTTTTTTAAATACCGGGATTTCTTCACTACGCTAGTTAAGCCACTGATTGTATCTGACCTGATACAAAGAACCCCTGGTGTGTAAGTGTAAGGGAACCAATTACATCGTCTTGTATCTCACTGGGAGAACCCCTGGAGTGTAAGGGAGACAATTAAATCGTCTTGTATGTCACTGGGAGATCCCCTGGAGTGTAAGTGTAAGGGAGACAATTACATCGTCTTTTATGTCACTGGGAGAACCCCTGGAGTGTAAGTGTAAGGGAGACAATTACATCGTCTTGTATCTCACTGGGAGAACCCTTGTAATGTAAGGGAAGCATTAAGGGCTGTCCATAAAGTACGTCACGCTCCGAGGGGGGAGGGGGTGTAAGAAAGTGTAACACTTTGTGACGGTCAGGCAATGTGTGATGTCACACATTTATTTTTTAAAATTATTTATTTTTTCTAATTTATTAATATTTTTAGAAGAATTTAAATGCTTTAAAAATAATTTTCAAAAATTTTGTGAAACATTAGAATTAGTTTTATGTCAAAATAGCATGAAAACGTATCTCCTGAATGTGTTCATAAATCTGAACTGGATTATGCGGGTCAGGAATGGTATGACAATCATGTTCGCATCAGCCAATATTTCATTCAAATTGTGAAATATCAGGACATAAAATGTTGCGACAAAGTAAGAAGCTCATATTTCAACGTTTTACCTGAAAGATTCTTCCCCTCCTCCAATCCCAATCAACCAAACAGTTGATGGAAGGAAAGCTTCAGAAAGAGCAGATGCAGATTCTCATAAATTTCCTTCCTTGTTTGTAGCACAAACTCTCAAATTTGATGACATTATGCCAAGATCAACAGGAGTTTTCAAGATACAACCATATGATTACCAGCTTATTTGATCGACTTTGCAAAAAATGTCACTTATATTTTGCCTCACAAACAATTTTTTTAAAAACATACAGGACAACACAGAGCTCGGGCTCAGAAGAATGTGCTCATCCAAACTATTCAAGAATCAATTCAGATAAAATGCAAGATAAAATGCATCCGTCCTTTGAGAATCGCTTCTAGAAGGCAAAGAGAACCTATGGCAGTTATTGTCAGAAGAGAAAATGCACATACAGAGGCTGTTGAGTGGCTAGATGAGGACGAGTTGATCTGTCTGCAATTATCTTTCCAGGAAACGATGATGGTGAAAGATTGATGTCAGTCGTAACTATGTGAACACTTCACTTCACCGTTGTAAGATGATGTCCAGTGAATATTTTTGAATGAAACATAATTCATAGGACTATAATAAACAGATTCAATATAGTACAAGAGTTGGTCACATAATTTGTCAATCTAGTCTTTTTTTAGTAAAATTGTTTTGTTTCCTTTTTATTATTTAAAAACTGGTTTAGGTTAAGTTTCGCTAATCTACTTATTATCCTGTGTCAATAGAATGCACAATCGGAAGATTATCTAAAACTTGACCTCACCCATTGTAAATGAAAATGTAGCAGATAAATTATGTCTATTATATAATTGTCAAGTCTAATTTTTGCAATTATTGTTTTCAAATGCGACCTAGATTGAGCTACTGTTTCATTGAATAACTGTGAAAACTGTTGACAATTAATTATTCTACTATTAAAGTCATTTTTAATAATCTGATAGTTCTTTTAAATGGGGGTGTACGGGATTTCGGCTCCAGCTCCGGAAAATCCGGAATCCGGCTATTTTTAAAAATCCGGCTCCGGCTTCGGCAAGTTTCACTTCATAAATCCTGCTTGCCGGTAGATCCTTAATTTATATATATATTCATACTGGATCCGGCAAATCCGGAATCCGGCCATTTTATCAAATCTGATTCCGGCTCCAGCCGGATTTCACTTCATAAATTCGGCCAAATTCAGCTCCGGTCGGATTTCAAAATTTTGAATCTGGTACATCCCTACTTTAAGTGGAAATTTTATATTTTAATACAGTTTAATAGTTAAGTGTAATTTAAGTATTAAATCAAATATTTTAATTAGGTGTTAATTAATTTTTTTTTCGAAAGTGTGACGTACTTTAGGGGGGAGGGGGGTCCCGAGATTTGTGACAGTTTGTGAGTGACAGAGGGGGAGGGAGGTGAAAAATTGTCAAAAATATCGTGACGTACTTTTTGGATGGCCCCTAATGTTGTGCGAGTGGATTACCCCCCCCCCTTTTTTTTTCCAGGGGAAAAAGCTGAACAGTCGACAGACCACCAAGTTTGAGGATTTTTTCAAATATCATTACCCCCCCCCCAAATGGCCATTAGCGTGAGAATTTTCGTGCGAGGGGCGGGTTGGGGCAATAGTGCTTTGATGATTTAAGCTCAGGGCATGAATGTTTCTCGAACGGTTGGACATGGAAAATATTGAAAAATTGCCATATACATTATTTGTCTATCATAACTTTTAGTAGCAAGAGTAGTCGCCGGAAAGGGTTGGCCTCTACGCGGCCCGGGACACGAGTAAGGTGTGGAATTGACTGCACCTGAAACCAACAACCCTGACGCACACCGTCAAACCATGTCTGTAAGGAATCCTTGCTTTAAGCAACAGACGCACAAAACCACGCATGAGTGGCGTAGTGAAAGGACTCGACTCATTAGTCTAACTCCCAGGGCAAAGGTACGTGTATGGCAACATGCACGGACCGGGAGAAGGTAATAAAATGCGCCCACTTCATTCATTAAATATGGCTGGAAAACCTCAAGATTGTCTTAATCATGGGAGGACTACGGACCCTCCCCTCCCCTGTGTGTCGGTGACGGGGATCAGGACGACACAAGGCGTATGTGCTACTGTAAGTCCGGAGAGACTAGCTGCCAGGGTTCAGCTCCCCAAAAACCTATCCATTTTACAATTAAATTGCTGTGGTGTCAGAGGCAAGATAACTGAAATAACTAAGCTGCTCCACGAGCAGATGGTGGACGTTGCTCTTTGCAAGAAACTCTGCTGAAAAAGAACCCATTGCACATTACGGGTTACTCAGTATATCGCTGTGCATGCAAAAATTGCAGAGGTCTGGTTACTCTAGTGAAAAACAACCTCACAGCGGAGATTGTAGAGAGCAAAGTACTTAGTGGTACAGATACCCTGACACTCAGCGTAACTAAAGCTGGTAAAACTTTTACCATTTCTAATATTTATAACACCCCGAGAAACACGTTGTGTCTTCCTTTACACAACACAACGATGTTTAAGAACTATGTAATTGCAGGGGATTTTAATGCCCATACTGAAGCATTAGGCTATCCCGATAAAAACGCCTCAGGGCGATACTTAGAGGAGGTCGAGCTTACTACCAACTTAATAAGGCTACAGGACAAAAATAGTGCTCCGACACTACTCCACACCGGCAATAGTGCCCAATCACGTCCTGACCTAACCCTAGTCTCGGCGGAGCTAGAGGCGAAGGTAGGATGGAAAGTTATGCCGGAAGTTGGTAGTGACCACAAGCCTATACTCATAGAAATAGACATAGAGTTGGTGAAGGCACGTTTTGCCAGAAGACACTGGCTGTTCGGCAAAGCCGACTGGAAAAAATTCCGTGGCGGGATTGAAAGCACGCTCGCGGGTTCAATTGAAGACCCAGAGAACCCCAAGTCAATCGAGAATGCCTATAACGACCTCGTGGGAGTTATATTGTCAATGGCCAGGAAATCCATTCCAAGAACGTGTAGACACCGAAAGTTCCGACCATTCTGGAACAAAAAGCTGGCGGGTCTCGTTCGTGAACGTAAGAAGGCAAGGAAAAAAGCAGGGAAACTTAAAACGGCGGCTGCTCGTGCTGCCTATAATAAGCTAACTGCTGAAGTCCGACAGGAAACGCTCAAGGCGAAGAAGGAAGAATGGGTTAGTTCGTGTGGTAAACTTAACCTGGCAGACGGAAGAAAGGTGTGGCAATTGATTGATTCTCTTTCTGGTATGGGGAAAACGAAAAATCCGAGCCCCTTGCAAACGACCACAGGCACTGTAACCACAGATACAAAATGTGCCGATGCTTTGAATAAGCATTTTGCAAGCGTGAGCCTAAAACAGAAAGAAACCAGTCAGAGCCGTAACCTGAACCGTCTCAGGAAACATGGAGAAAAGACCCAGAAGTGGGGACCGCATGCTGAGGTCTTTACCGCTCCTTTCACTATGACCGAATTGCAAACAGCGATCAGTAAGTGCAAAGCCGCCAAGGCACCAGGACAGGACAAAGTCAATAACGAGATGATTAAAAACCTTGGCCCGATAGCAATGTCCTCGCTATTGAATATCATAAACAGGACGTGGGCCACGGGTGCCCTGCCTGGAGCTTGGTTGAGCGCTAACATCGTCCCAATCCCTAAAGAAGGTAAACGTCAGGGACTCCTAAACAGCTACCGTCCGATCTCCCTAACATCGTGTTTGGGGAAGGTAGCTGAGAGAATGGTGAATGCCCGGCTCTATTGGTACTTGGAAAGTACGAATAGTCTGAATATCAGTCAGGCTGGTTTCCGTAAAGGAAAACAGCCGATTGATCAAGTGCTCCGTCTTCTACAGTCCATAACCGACGGGCTCCAGAAAAAACTGCATACTGTGGCAATTTTCTTCGACCTCCGACAGGCTTACGATAGGGTCTGGAGGTCCGGTCTGTTGTTGAAATTACAAGCCCTAGGTGTAACTGCCAACATGTACAGGTGGATCCAAGGTTTCCTTACAAACCGGACGATCCAAACAATTTATGGCAGTGAAACCTCCAGTAAGAGAACGCTGCAACAGGGGCTGCCCCAAGGGTCAGCACTCAGTTGCACACTGTTCTTGGCTTTCATCAACGACCTCCCTGGAATGTTGCAATCCAGCGCGGCTATGTATGCAGATGACTTGGTCATCTGGAGCACCGGTAAAGATGCCAACCGACTGCAACAGCTACTACAGCGAGACCTTTCGTATATCAGTAGGTACATGCAGAGGTGGCAGATGGAAATCAATACCGAGAAGACGGTCTATTCCCTTTTCACTAACGGCAGAACCATTCTCAAAGAGGAGATAGTGCTCAAAATAAACGATGTGGCGCTCAAATGGGACAAACAACCGGTATATCTGGGAGTCAAACTGGATCAAAAGGTGCAAATGCATAACTTTGTACAAGACCTGTGCTCCCAGGCTACCGCCAAGCTCAACCTGGTGAAAAAGCTTGCATGCACGAACTGGGGCGCTGGAGCAAGTACACTCAGAGCTCTCTTTCTGGGTAGTGTGAGGTCGATTATGGATTACAGCATGCCCGTCCAAGCCTTTGCCAGCAAAACGGCATTGGAAAAACTGGGTCGAATCCAGAACCAGGCCTTAAGATTTATCTGTGGCGCATATAGAACGACACCCACAGCTGCTGTGGAAGTCATTGCAAACGTAGAACCGCTCGATATTCGTAGGGACAAGGCAATCATAACGACTGCAGAGAGGTATCGCAGGTTAGACTATAGGGAGCCCTGCTACCAGATGCAGCACAACTGGGGCGGACGTGGGTGTTTGAAACGTTCCTCATTTATGCATCAAGTAACGGAACTTGATAGGAACGTCAAACCCCCACAAAATAGAAGACAAATTATAAGTGTCCCACTCAAACCGCCCTATGCGGAATGCTCACGTCCCGAAATACGTTTGTCTCTGACTGACACAGCGGTGACGAAACGCAGCCCTGAACATGTACAGAAAGCGGCTGCCCTTGAGACGATAGAAGGGTTCGCGGGAACCCAAGTGAAAGTGTTCACGGATGGGTCTGCCAGTTCGAGTGAAGGAATTGCAGGATACGGTGCGCTCATCTTATACCCAATAGGAGGGCCACCAAGAGAAGAACTTCTAGGTCCCTGTGGGACTATGGCATCGAACTACGATGCGGAGCTCGAGGCTATACACAGGGCCCTGGAAAGTGTGCACCAGACACTGCAGGGGTCGGAAATATTTGGTTTCGACACGGTACTGTTTTGTGACTCGAGATCAGCCCTCGAAGTCCTGGCTAGTGAGAACCGTAGTACCCACTTGGTTGACGTCATCTTGGAAGACGTGGGTAGACTCGAAAGACTTGGAGGTAAGGTAACAGTGCAGTGGATCCCGAGCCACGTGAATGTTAATGGCAACGAAAAAGCAGACTCCCTGGCCAAAGCAGGCGCAGCACTGCCCCAACCAGAGACCCCAGTCACCTATCTCGGGGCAAAAAACTGGCTAAAGGACCACTTTCGGAATAAGTGGTACCAGGAGTGGGCTGACAACACAACAGCCAGAGGGGTATTCGCTAACATGCCCAGGCCAAGCCGTTCAGACCAGTGGTGGAACCTGAGTCGCAAACACCAGGGTTTGGTGACTCAGATGAGGACCGAACATTGCCCAACCAACTCTTACTTTCACAGGCTAGACCACAACAGGGACTCGAACTGCCGTCATTGCAGCCAAGCCCCTGAGACAGTCGAACACCTGGTGACGTCTTGCCCGGCGCTCGATATAGCCGGGGGGGTGAGGGAGGCGGGCGAGTCCCATGTAAAGACAATGTTGTATGGCAATGCTCAGCAGATGGAGCAGATTGCCCAGGTTCTAGCCAAGGCCTTAAGAGATTAGTCTCAGGCCTACAGAATATGTGTTTAGTTTAGTAGCAAGAGTAGGGGGCCTAGGACTGTTCCTTGTGGAACTCCTGAGTCAACAGTTATTGATGCTGATTTAAAATTGAAGTCCATTCATTATTACAGTTTGCTATTTACCTAAAAGGAAATCTTGGATTCAATGGAGGATGGTACCAGATAATCCAAAGTATCTAATTTTTGTTGCTGTCGTTGTTTTTTTTATATTATTATTTATTTTGCTTTGCTTTTTTTTTGGAATAAATTTAATTACGATATTAAAAACATGAATCTATTAATTTTAATGATAAAGTTAGTAATTTAAATTAAAAAATATAGAGAGCTAAATTATTGTTAACCTAATTTTACTTAGGGGCCGTCCATAAAGTACACTCCAGAGGGGGGGGGGAGTGGTGTAAGAAAGTGTGACAGTTTGTGACAGGGGGGAGGGGGTCCGGCCATGTGTGACGTCACGAGTTTTTATATTAAAATTTTGTTAATAAAAACATTTTTGTTCGAAAGTGTGACGTACTTTAGGGGGGGGGGTTCCGAGATGTGTGACAGTTTGTGACAGGGGGGAGGGGGTTGAAAATGGTCAAAAATAGCTTGACGTACTTTATGGACGGCCCCTTAACTCCACTTACAAAAATTAATTATTTTTTGCCATACCATGATGTATATTATATATTTTATAAAAGTAATAAAATAACACAAATTAACCATTTGAAACGTATATTTAGTTAACTTTGCCAATATATACCCCCCTTACCAGTTGGATAGCGACTCATCTTCAAAACCCTTTCACTTTCACTCTTCAATTACTTAACTAAAAATTACAAACTGTATGCTGACGAGGTAGCGTGTATCGTCTCGTCATGTTTGTGTAAGAAATCGTGTTTCTCACATTAAAGAGCTACAAGTATGTTGAAATAGTTCGAATGCACAGAAGAGCGCCGCCGCAATCAATATTTAACTTTAATTAATTTTTGTTGTTATTTTTGGCCTGTTTTAAAAGTAATTTTACGCTCAAGGAGAAAAAATGAAGAAAGGAATAACTATCACTAAACCTACCCCTAAAACCTATCACTAAACCTAATTATGTTTTTAAAAAATGTAAAGTAAAGAAAGAAAAAAAAACATGATTTCTCATTCTTCAATTTTAAGAAACAAGATTTATTACAAAGCATACGAGATAATACACACTACCTGCTGACGAATATTAAAGCGAAAGTTATTTGGATGAAGCTTTTACAATTAGTAAGTACCGGTAACAAGTAACAATAACAAGGTTCTAAGTCAAATTTGTGACAAAAATGAGTTATAGCCACCGGGTTCCAGTCCTTCTTTTGTAATCCTTTTATTTCAATTTCAGACTTACTCACTCACTCAGTCAGTGCACTCAGTCAGTGTGAAGTGTAAGGCATATCTTATCTTATTATCTTATCTATAGAGACGCTCCTTCTATGCAGAAGATAGTTGCGTCCACAGACCATGACAGATGATCTGTTGGCAAGCATTCACAGGCCACGGCTTTGTGGGTTCCACGCATTACCCGCAGCCGCCTAACTAGTGTTAGGTACCCATTCGGAGCTGGGTGACTCAGGGACGCCCTAGGCCCCGGGGAACAAACCCTTGCCTTCACACGGATTCGAACCCGTGACCATCGGTACGACAGTCCAGTGCGCTGCTACTCGACGTAATAATATAATTATTATAATAATAAATTTTTTATAAGTCTCACTTACCATCATCTTTTTATAAAGATATTAACAAAATATTATTTACAAAATCAATCAAAAGAAATAAATCTCAATAATTAAAATTAAATAATATAACTACTGTATCTTGAGACAATTTTTTTTTGAAGGAAGTACAGAATAACAAGTTTCGGTAAATTATCACTTCCGTGGCCAAGATGGTGGCTAGTCATTTCCGGGCGGTCACCGTTGTTGCTAAGGCACATGACCCCCGGAAAGTAGTGCAAAGCATTGGAATTTAGGGGATGGAGGGGAACAGGGATTCTCAAATTTTTAGCTTTTTTTAGAAACATGACAATTTTGGAAAACAGCAAAATGTTACTAAAAAAATTATAGGCTATTTTAGCAACCTGCCAAGGTTTGGAAAACAGCGAAAAATAGTACGAAAAAAATGATACTCACTGTTCATACGTCTGAATCACAAATATGGGAAGACCGGGAAGGGTACACTTTTTAAAAACTGTAAAGCTAAACCTAACCTTAACCCTACAATTCTATAGCTAAACCAAACCCAAAAATTCTATAGCTAAACCTAACCCTGACACTTCCAGTTTGAAAAATTCACTTTCCTTTTTGAAAAATTTTACACAAAAATTCAGAAAACTTTCAACCGCGATGCTACTGCACCCGGAATTTCAGGCGAAAAGAATTTGCCCGCCAGGAATTTTCGCGGGCTGTTGTGTATCTACATGCGCATCATAGCATATAGTGCCGCATGTTTTTTGTACCATTGAAATAAAAACTAGATTATGCGGTGGATTGCTGCATTATAGCCCCTGTGGCTCGGGCCTGCGGCCCTCGCCTACTTGTTTAATGCCGGTCTTGCACTAGTCTAATCATTAAATTTTATTCGAAACTAATAAGTGATGCGTATGAAGACAACGGTCAAGATACTTTACAAGGGGAGCCAATCGAGTAAAATACAAAGGGCAAGGGGAAGTAATCCACGAAAAACAAAATTATAACTTGTGTATAGCAACGGTAGCGTCGAAGTGACGTCACTTCGCCCGGAAATGACAAGCCGCCATCTTGGCCACGGAAACGATAACCAGCCTGCCCAAGTTTCTAACTCTATATAGGCCTACTAACATCAAATTTTCAAAATGTGGCTATCTCTGTTTGACCAAAATTCTTTATAGAGCCTATTCATTCTAAGGTTGCGTTTTGTATTTTTATGGTTTGGACTTACAGAGTGGGCATCCTCATAAATTTTATTTGTAATTGAGACTGGGCCAGTCAGGGGCAACAGTAACAGGAGTTTCTCTTACTCTGAGCATTCACTTCGTTACAAAATTATTCTGCTGTTAACACCTTTAAGATTAAGACACTTAAGTTTAAGTACCCACAAGCTACAGTACAGACTACAAAGCAGTGAAAATGCACATGCACAATTTTGAAAACATTGGATGCACATTTGATATGATTTAATGAGCAGCACAAGAACAGACTTTTGACATCTGAAAAGGCTCTATTTCTTGAATTGTATACATAATTTATTACATTGTATTAATTGTGTAGTAAATCAAGTTGGTGTCATGTTCTGAAATGCAATACTTTAATCTAATCTTATAGGAGGCCAATTAAGACTATTCATATTTAATGTATTATTACAGATGCTCCTTCTATATAGAAGATTATTGCATTCTATGCCATTCATGTTTTGTGTCTAGTTTTGCATATGAATTACATTATAGTCTTGTATGTTGATAGTGCATTGATTTTCACTGATTTGTTCGGGCAACCCATTCTACGCCAAGAATGGGGCACAGTGGTCAAGTGGCATGTGCGCTTGGCTGGTGGACTGAGATTCACTGTTTCCAATCTCTGTGAAGGCCGGGGCTTGTTCCTTGGCTAAAGGGTGTCCCTGAGTTCCCCCAGCTCAACTAGTCAGCTAAACAAAGATGGCTTGGCATTGTTCCAAATGATCTCTCATAGACGTGGCCTGTAAACGCTGTGTCACTTGCCAACAGGCTCTATCCTGTAGTGTTTCTAGGTTAAGTGATTTAATTAAGTTGTTATTCTTGTCAATTGTGAATATTCACCAGTAATGAATCTTACAGCTCTTTTTTGAAATATTTCTAGTTTATCATCAGTTTTCTTTTTTTACTTAGACTGAAGTTGCAGGTAGTTTTGTTTCAGAAAGCCATCCTATATAAAAATCTCAAAAGAACTATGTATTTGAATCATTTGTAAGATGTTTTCTACTTTTTTTTCCATTTTAATATTTATTAAATTTCAGTTTTCACAAATCGTGCTTAATTATATATAATTAATTCATGACATCCAAAATCAGTTACACATGAAGTCAAGTACAAAATGAATATAAAATATGACTTGTGATTCTATACTTCATAATTATTTAATATTGTTACACTGATTTAAAAAATATATATGCAGACTGTCGGCAGGCTCAGTCATTCTTTTAAAATTTTCATTAAATATATTGATATGATTTCATTAATTTTTTATTGACTTATAATTAAAAATGGGGAGTTTCAATGATAAATGATAATAATATTATTATTAATAATATGATTTACTCTTCAACGCATTAAAAAAAAATCTAGGTATGGCTAATTGCTGTACATTGCACAAGTGGCACCATAAGCACTCACTTTAACGTTGATGGCCAATGTTACAAACAAAATACTTGTGAAAATCCAAGTGAGGGTAATGATGGAATAACTTTTATGTTTTTCTTGTTTCTTTTCAATGTATCGATAAACAGATATAAAAAAAAACAACCATGTTTATAATATTTATAAGATCTGTGATTTTAGGATTTTTAGCTGAATATATATTATCTTTAAGTATTGAGTTACTAAATATATGCAATATGTTTAAATAAATCATATTTAGAAATCTATTAATTCATGGCAGTAACCATTTTATATATTTTCTAGATAAGGTCATGGATGAGAAAAAATCAACTCAGAATGGTGAAATTAAACCAACAACTTCTCTAGCTGTTGTCATTTATGATGAGACCAAAATATTACCACATGAAATGCCCACTCGCAAATTCACTATTGCTGACCATGAGTTTATTATCAATCAAAATTGGCAAGGTCTTGGAGTCCCAGCTGTAGTTTGGGATTCAGTAAGTAGTCTCAGAGGGAGTTTTGTTATTCTAAGCTAACAGGACTGGTATTAAAAGCACCTAATAATATTATAAGAAAAGCCCAGACATTTCTGTCCAGAACGCTGGGTGGGGAAAATCCTAATTGCTCATTAAGGTGCGTACTTTAGAACTAAATGTAGATGCCAAATACAACTATTTACCATATTTATTCGTGTATAGCGCACACTCGTGCATAACGCGCACCCTAAATTTTTTGGTTGAAAATTGGTATAAATTTTAATAAAAATTGGTCTGTGTAAGACCTCGTATATATCGCGCATCTGCCCTTTTGGTAGTTGTTTTCTGTATAAATTTTTGCGCGCTATACATGAATAAATACATGTACAAATTTATTTAATTTATCTAAGTTTGATTATTTTTCCTATATGAAATTAAGTATTTCTGAGCATTAAAAAAAATTGTAGAAAATCATTCACATCAAACTTTATATTGAGCTACCTAGTTGTATCCTACTTTCAATTACTGTTATTAAAAATTATTTTTATTTAGTATTTATTCCAAATGTTGTTCCATAATGCCCATAATACTATACTATACTATTTTTCAAATAAATATTTTTTTCTCAGGCTGTGGTGCTGGCAGAATATCTTGGCAAACAGAGACACTTGGTGGAGCATAAGAGAGTGTTAGAGCTAGGCGCTGGGTCAGGGCTTGCCGGTCTAGTGGCAGCTGCTTTAGGTAACACCACCCAACCAGTAGAAAATATTTTTCTAAAAAGTTCATGTAAATAACATTGTGAGAACCTGCTAATCTTAATCATCAATCTCTCTTCCTCCTATTGCTCTATTTGGCTTTGGATTACACTGCAGCTAAGTTCTAATTTCATTTTATTAGTTTTTTGTTTTTTTTTCTATCTGTTCGTTGATGAAGGCTCTTTGACAAAACGTTTATTGTTTTGTGACGCCTTGTCAAGCTCATACATACCCTGTTTGCATAATATATATCTACTTACCTATAAGCCTGATGGCAGTCTCACCCATATTTTGTTCATCAATCTACTCTAGTTTTTGTGTGTGATAATTTTGACTCAACTCCCAATTTGATACAAGCTGCCTTGTAATTACATTCCAGGAGCTGAAGTCATTTTAACAGAGAGAGCCTCAGCTTTGGACCATCTCATGTCAGCAATAGATGCCAACTCATTTAACAAATCATGGCAGATTTCTGCTCGAATTTTGGATTGGACAGAAGATGTGGATCCCGTTGACTTTGGTGAAATTGATGTTATCCTAGGGGCAGATATTATATACATTGAAGAGACATTTCAGGATTTGCTGAAAACTGTGAAGTCACTGATGCCAAACAATAAAATTTTGATGTTGCTTTCATGTAAGATTCGATACGAAAGAGATCTCAGGTTTCTTAAAATGTTGGAGGAGGAATTTGAAGTGAATGAAATATTTGAAGACAATGAAAAGCAAATCAAGGTAATGGCCATAAGAAGGAATTTATGAAACAACATCTTTAACAGACAGGGTTAAGTATTTTATACTTCAAAATATACTCCTCAACTGTCAACCTCAAATCCCAGGCCGTTAAAATACCATTTACACATACAAAAATAAAGAAGGGCTGCACATCCGAGACCATGGCCTCAGCTTGTACCATGCAAGATGGTCACTAGTTCAGGAATCCTTATCCTGGCGTGTGGTGTTACCCTTTTTAAAGTTGTTCATATTTGAGAACCATTTATTAAGTGTTGTGAGATGTTTCAATTTGAAGAATTAAGCTAATAAGACTGTAACAACATAATAACATTTCTTTAATTTTAACTGTAGATGCATATCAAGGGTCAATCATATTCATAAAAATTAAACACAATTAAAAAACTGAGAGACAAAATTATTACAGTTATATCTTCTCAATTAATTTGAGATATTTATGATCAATTGGTAGCAGACAACCAATCCACTTACCAACTACAACTACTAGTCATATGTTACTCAGAAAGTCCAGTGCTGAAATGAGTTTAAAAAAAAATTTCATAGATCAAAACTGATAAATCTGTCAGGTGATATTGTTTTTCGTTTTTTCAAATTCTTAGAAGTTGGTTTTGTTTATAATAGTGATTATCTTCTTTTTTTCTACATTTGATAGTGGTTTTTCTTCTTGAGCAAAGTTAATTTTCATTCAGATTTGGTGAATCAAGGCCATATTTGACAGGTTTACATTTTCATCACTGCCATCATTGCAATACAAGTGGCAGCATCTTGAAAGTCACTAACTTGAAACAGCAGAGGTGTATTCATTGTTTTTGGGAATGGAGCAGCCATTAAGTAACATTTGCTTGCAAACAGTCCACAGGGCTGAGGTTACAGTGTTGTTTTGTAACTAACTTTCAATGTTAAGTTGTATGAAAATAACGTATATAACTTTAACTGCATATGTAGAATTAATGAGAATTAAATTTAATGAACTGTGAATAATTTAAAGAGCAGTTATTGTAAATCATATTATGTCATTTCTATTGAACTTGAACATGTACTCAAGGCCTTCCACCCCCTGAACTTGCTCTCCATTTGTGGGTATCAATGGAATCTCACTCTTACTCTTACCAGAAGAAATAATTGATGTTGAAGTGCCAAGTTAACTTGTTTCTTTCCTCATGTTCTAATTCCATTATTTTATTTTAAATGAAAACTTTGCTCAATAAATTTTTTTGAAAAGTAATATCTTGCTTGTCCATTGATTATGTGTCAAAAACAAAAGCTTTTACACAAATATAAATTTAATAAACTCGCAATGAGTTGTGTGATTAAAGCGCAGAATTCAGATGTAGTATTAAAATTGGGATAGGTACGCTTCAAGACTAAATTAATAATTTGTTCCTTTTAATGGTTGTTGAATTTGTTAAGGAACTTCATTTATAACTATTTTTGACATTGTAGGAGTTTTTGACTGTTGTGTATATGACAGTGTCTATCTTTCATTTTTTGGAGGCATATAATCTGTGCCTGAATATTTTTCAGCAACCTTAAAATTAATGGTACATTTCAAGTTTATTTAAAAGATTTTAAAAAATCACTGAATATTTTTTAATATATTTAATATTTACCCCTGTCAGCAAGACATGTGATATCATTGCAATAGATGTAATGTATTTGAGATTAAAACAATCTGAATAATTTACAATTTTCTTTATAATTTTTATTTTGCAAGTTTACAGGTTTTTTTTATATGGGTAATTTAATATATAACATGTTTTACTTAAAATTAACTACATGTATAGTAATGCCACTTTTGCTTTTAAGAATTTTTGTCCTAAGCTTATTGATTAAAAATAAAATTATAAATTAAGGAATTTAAGACAAAGATGTCAAATAAATATTAGCTAAAATACTTTAAAAACATTGTTTCATGGGAGTTGTACATCAATTTTTAAAAAATTAAAAGAGGTTATACAACTTTATCACAAATTAAAAGTTATCACACTAAAAATGTAGACATTGCTGCTCTGAAAGATTAATTAATCATATATTACAACATGTAAGGTAATGAACATGTAAGTATAAAGTGGCAGTAATGTGGCAAATGGAACAAAATTGATCACTTGGAACCATATCTTGAAAGGTCACTTGTGTGGAAAACAATACACAAGTAAAAATAGGACATTCAGCTTGATAGTTTATTAGAACTACTAAGAGCTTGTTAAACATTTGTGATAGTCAGTTGGACTACCATATAAGAAGATATTTTTAGCTGAGTAAAAGAGTTCTTGTAAATTAAAAGGCCTTCTAATATTAATATATAGAAAGTATTCTATTCTTCTAAAAGGTGTATTTGCTAAAAAAAATTGACAATAAAAGTTATTGAAATTATTTTGCTTGCTTTAACTTAATTGTTGAAATATAGTTCCTCCAACATTAATTTTCTGGTATTTGCATAAAATAATAATTCTGTTGGCATCCCTACTGCTATAGGGAACTCAATTAGAATATTAATCTCAAAAGTATAATATTATCCTTTATATTTCATATGAAAGGTATAAAAGGACAGTATTTATGCATACAATTCTTTAAGTAGTTAATGTTAAAAAAACATGAAATATTTATAAAAAGACGAAATCAGACAATGTAACCAAAATTCTTGACAGTTAAACACTTTTCATTTTGTGTACTGTTTGGGAAATTTGATATTGATATGTCCCACACAGCTTGAGACTTATCTTTTATAGAACACACAGGGACAATAATTTATTGTATCGCCAAATTCAAAGACTTGTGTAAGAAACATTGATGTACGTACCTTTTCCATAAAGAAATCTCCAAAAATTTCAGAATAAAATTACTTTATTGTTTTCTATTCCAATTCCTAACTCAGACTCTTTTCTTCCTATGTAATTTTTTTACAAAAAGCTCAGTTCAACATATTTTTATAAAAAATCGAAGTGAAATTTAACTTTTTTATAAATTTCTACTGGCAAAAAAAATATATTAGAAATCATTAATAGTTTAAATGAACTGGTGTCCCAAAACATTTAATACTTATGAAGTTGTTAGACTTCTATGTGCTATAACCTATAAATCATTTATTAAAATATTTTTTTTATTAAATCATGGCATTACATTTTGGGGAACAGGAACAAAAAGTTTGAAACATGAATTTGGACATACTTTGATATGAGAACTCTTAAGAAATTGTATGACCTTTTAACTTTTAAGTATGCATTTCACTCCAGTGATGTGAGGTATCAGATCTAAAATAAAAAATTGTACAATTTCTTATGATTTAAGAGATCATAAAATTACTCAATAATTCTTTTCATCAATTTTCATTTTTTTAAACATATGTTGTATTGTTAACATATGACAAAATTTTAAAAAATGCCATCTACCTCTTGAGACTAATTATTAGCTTTGACTCTCTCCCCCACCCCATCTCTCCATGTCTTTTTCTTTTTTCTTTTGATCCTTGAGCTTTCTCTTCTCCTGTTCAATTGTGGACACTGTGCCTTGTACATCAGGATCAGATTCCTGGTACTGTGACGATGTTTCACTTAGCTCAATGTTGTCAGACAGCTCACAACTTAATGATTGCTATTAATTTAGAAATAATATTTTATTATCCTGTATATATATTATTTTTAAAGCCATGAATGAACTAGGAAATCAATAATTAAATTATACAAGAAATATTTTTATTATTATTGGTAAAAAGGAAAAAGGCACTTATTAAACTGAACTGAAGATATTTTTAATGAAATTCAATATGGAAAAATTTGTTATAACTATTAGAGACACTTCAATTTAGTCATGGCAAGACTCTATAAGAACCTTGCGAGTATACAAGAATTAATTTGCTCAAGACACACGGAATTCACCAAAAGGTAATTTGAAGCTGTAAATTAAAAACGACAATTATGAAATTATGAATGAAAAGAATTATTAATTAATATATATATAAGGTAAATATATATATAGATATATACTTACAGGCAAAGCCCTTCCCTGGGTTTCAATTGGCAACAACAAACAACATATGCTGCAAAGCATACATAGTCCTCCATACACCCACGTTGCAGTGGCAATGGAGTGTGATAATAAAACCTACAAAAATCAAAAGAATGAATAATCTTTTGTATAGAAGGAGTGTCTGTAACAGATAAGATAATGAAGACTCAGTTAATTTGATCTGGCTATTTATTTCAACATGTGAAATAACCTGGGCACATGTTATAGTAATAAACTTTGATAACCTGGGCACATGTTATAGTAATAAACTTTGATAACCTGGGCACATGTTATAGTAATAAACTTTGATAACCTGGGCACATGTTATAGTAATAAACTTTGAGTGGTTTGAGAGGGATTATTTCCAGACATGTAAAAAAAAATTTTTTTTCAATATGCCACTTACCTGTGCTATAAATGGAGTAACCATAGCACCCAACCTGGCCATTGCTGATGCCATGCCCATACTTAAAGTTCGGATAGATGTTGGGTACAGCTAGAGAAAGATAAACAGTTAACAATGCTTCCTGGTAACTATCGTAATCAATTATTGGCTGCTATTTGTATTTAGATTTATAGTAAAACAGCAATACTGATACTAAAGTTTTAGAAAATTATAATTTACACTTTGTTTTTGCTATAGTAAAATTCAAAATGGGCTCATTATTCTACATCAGTTAAATAATTTCATTAGAAAAAAATTAAGATTTGTTTAAAAAACAATTAATTTTATTTATTTCCTGATTCAGTTGAGAGTATGAAACATCCAGTTGCAGACAAATGAAGAAAAAAAAAGGTGATAAATTTTACTTTACCTCTGAAGAATAAATATAAACAAAGTTGAAAGTAGCTGAAGAAAACCCTCTGACAAAAAACATTAGCATGGTTAAAACCCCCAAATCAACTTGAAGTTGAATAAGCACAAAGAAAAATCCAGTTGCCAAGTAACACAGCGCTCCAGTAAAACGTCTGCCTATTCTGTCTATAAGTAGAAAGTTGATTGGTAAACCTGTAGAGAAACAGAATAAGAACTGCAGTGACACGTCTTATTATCAACAGATAAATTTGAAACTTTGATTGACAATACATGTAGTTGATTTTCTTAATCACGATGATAAATATATGTATCCTAATTGATTGCTTATTTTCTTGGTGACAGTAATTTTTCAAATATGTATGATATGAGAAACTAATTGGGAAAGGTTCTTCAAATCTCTTAGCTGTTAAATAAAGCTGAATATTACCATGTAGTAAATTACTAGAAAATAAAGGTGAAAACTTACTCAGTAACTCTCCTAATGAAGAAAGCACCATAGTTACATAATCATCTGTGGTCAGATATGTACATTTACAATGGGAAGATTCTAAAAAAAGATCAGAAGGCAAAAAGTTAATGAAAATTTTAAAAATAAATTATATTGATTAATCCATATTATTTTGATAATTATATGAAAATTTTATTATAATATCACACAGGATATGAAGTTGCATAAAAAATTACCTTAAAAAAAGCAGTTAATACTTTTTAAAGTTTATTTAATTGAAATCTTAAATTGGCGGCTTAACTAAAGCATGGAATACATTTTTAAATAATGGCTCAACTAAACTTCTCACAAAATTACAACACTTCTAAAGTCATCGTCATACTTTCTTCATTTCTTATTCGCAGGACCTCAGTACTGGCCAGGACCATACCATAATAGGTGAATGCCACACCAAACCACAACAGCCAAAGTTGTAGTGTAGAACGTAAATACTCTCTGCTGAAAACATCTTTTAATCGACCAAGTGCCACCTGATAATAAAGATAGCTGACATTTCAGTTCAACTGCTCTTTTCCATGTTGTAGTACTTGTAGTATATTTTTCAATCCTTAGAATAATTAATGAAGATTATTGCACTCTAACAAGTTGTATACAATATTAAATAAGTAAACATAAAACTTAATCTTATATTAACCTTGGTTTGTTAGTCGATCCACTTACATTCCGTGATCGCACCAACTTGCCTTCAGGTAGCTTTGAATGATTAATTTTAGCTGCCTTCTCTAGTATTGTTAAGGCATCATCAATATAACCTGCAGCAGCAAGATATCTAGCAGACTCAGGAATAAACTGTGAAACATCAGGTATTTCAAATAATGGTTGATTATTAAGAATAAAAAGTAAAGAGAATAAAAAGATTTATGATTTTCTATAACTTTATTACACATGCCATTTAATTTGCAGCATTGAACAAATTTTTTATCTATATATTAAAAGTTAGATTTCAAAGAATGTTATATACTATTTGTGAACACTGTGGCTGAACTTAGACTACTTACAAAAAGCCCAACACATGCTATAAATACAGGTACAGCTGATAAAGCCAAAAGCCACCTCCAGCCTAATGTAGGAACAACTACCATGGCAAGAATGATCTCAAATACACCACCTAGTGTCCAGAATATCTGAGGATTAATGAGAATGACCTAAATTATTGCATCTTTATGAGGGAATATAACAAAATTATGTTTAAAATTGTTTTTAAAATGTTCATATTTATCAAGAGATCTCATTAAAAAAAATTATAATTGTTATATTGGGCCTACAATAGTAACTAAGGATTCAATTTTCATTTAATAAAATAAACACAACAATTTTGAGGTAATTACATGTAGTTTAATGTTTCCATTTTGTTAATAGTAAATGAACACAATGTTCACATGGGTTGAAAATTTGCAGGAAAAAAATGACATTTAATTTCAAATACTTAAGTGAATCATTCACATTTTTAAAAAGTATTACGTTAAAAAATTATGTTCTATTACATTGAAAAAAAATGCATATATGCATAATTTTCACTATTGTAAGGTATAATGAAAAAATAATTACACATTGATAAAAATATTTGTATTTGAAGCAACCAGCAAGAAGCGTTCACGTGCTAGAATTTTTAAAAATAAAGCATTACTACGTTAGGATTTCTTGGCAGAAACATTAAAAAATGTGGACACTTATGATTTTTAAAAATGGGTTAAAAACATATTTTTTTAATGAAGATTTACTTTTTAAAAATTAAATTTTTAACTACCATTAATCTGTCCTCTCACTAATCTCTAACTCTGTTGCCTTTAGTTCTACTCTTTGCGGTAACGTAAAACTTGTGTCATTCTTTTCCTATGAAGTTTTATACACTATAATGTTTCATTATTAATGGATACCAGCTGAAAGGAAATGCGCCATCATATTATTATACCTATACTCACCGTTCCAAAGACAAGAAGTTTGGCTCTGTACTTTGATGGGACATACTCAGCATTCAATGAAAAACTTGAGAAAATAAAAAGAGATAGAAAGTCAATGGTGGGTCTTTTAGTGTACATCTCAATCTAAATGATTTGTGAAAAAATCTTTCCTAACCCATAAAGCACGATATCTATGTTAGGTTATGAGAATAAATTAATATGTGTCAGTATCTTTTTAAACTTTAAAAATTATTTTAAAATAATTAAATATTTAAAAAATCTTTTTTTAAAAAGGACACGCTTTTAACATAATCACTACTTTTAGTTATGTCTCATATATAAGGGATTTATAGTCAAAAACTTTGTTTTTACAGCTATTTTTTACTTTTAAAACTTATAATAAAAACTCTTTACAATTCACGTCTGACGCCCTCACATCTTTTTTTACCTCTATTTTTTTTATACCAAACACCTCATAAGCGCCCGCCCAACGTTTTATACCACGGTGATGTGTTCACGTGGTGAACTCATGGATGTCAACAAAGCAGATGGGTACCGATGCTTATATAAAGATAAACTAAAAATGCAATAATTTCAATACGGTACATTCGATCGATCTGAAATTTTCATACAATTCATTGTCATCCAAGATCTATCTGTGGTAAAATTTTGAGATCTCTAGGACCATCTGAAGTGGTTTAATGTTACGTTTCAAGATTTGAAGGAAGGATGGATGGATGGATGGATACAACATACAAACAGTGTGACTTAAATAAAAGCGTGTAAAATTAAGTTTGCTTCTATAACAACCCCTTTTCTTGGATGGATTGTTTTCAACGATTGAAAACATCTTGAGCTAGCGGTCTATATTAGTGATTCTCAAACATGATTTGGCACTTGCTCCTTGCCCACTGGCACCATAAACCTGTCTCTATGTACGCTTACAACCCCCCCCCCTACACCACCATATGCTCCCAACTCCAAAATCATTTTCAGGGAAGTAGTTGGCAAATCTCTGTGAAGAAGTTAAAAAAGCATAGGAAAATGTAATGGTGCTATTTATTTTGTAAATGTGAGATATGGTGAGCCCATTCCCCAAGCTGGTGTTACACACTAAATACTTTCCCATTGTATCATTGTTATTATTATAAATCATTTCATTTAAATAAAAAATAATTTGAATTAAATGCTTATATAAATTGAATAATTACCATAGATCCTTTTATACCACAGCATATTAAAATTATAATTATGATTAGGTGTAAACGATAGTTATTTGCTTCTACATTGTTCTAATGGGCTTTCCTTTTTTTTTAGGTTGGTTTTATCAATTGATTAAATTTATTCAATACTTAAGGTAACTTACTGACAATTTACGTAGTTGTGTGCCAAGTGGTAATGTTTTGTTGATAGCTCTTTTAGACGGCTTGCGGCAACAAAAGCTAATATTTATTTAATTTATTTATTTATAAGTCTCAATGTATAACAGGTATTGGGAACTGGAGCTTCATTTATTCTTAGATTATAGTGTGCATAAAAATTCCAAAGGACTACACCAAATTTTAACTTTCAGTTAAGTTAATTATTTCACTTTGTAGATGAGTGTTAAATTTCATTTCAATAATTGAGTTCTATAACTGAATTTAGAAATTATTCACACACAAACAAAATTTAATTAAATCATGAGACAGTTAATAATGAATAGGTGTGATCTGTGTAAATGAAATGTGCCACAGTCATAACATAATATGGTATATACAGGGTGGCCCAAAAAAGGTGGGACCGCCTAGAGTTTTTTTGTTTTTTGTAGGTTTCAAAAAGAGAGAAGTATACGAAGCATTTGGTTTACAGACGAAAAGATATTTACTCTCGCCACACCAGTAAATTCACAAAGTGATCGTGTTTATTCTGAAGCAAGAAAGAAAAAACAAGTTCCTTCAACGAGACTCATACGCGAACGTGAACATTTCAGTTGTGGCATCATGGTTTCGGTAGGTGTGTCTCGAATGGGAAAAACAGTGTAGTATTTGTTGAGCCTGGAGCGAAAGTGAACAGTGAGTATTATTGTGATAAAGTGAACAGTGAGTATTATTGTGATAAAGTGAACAGTGAGTATTATTGTGATAAAGTGAACAGTGAGTATTATAGTGATAAAGTAAACAGTGAGTATTATTGTGATAAAGTGAACAGTGAGTATTATTGTGATAAAGTGAACAGTGAGTATTATTGTGATAAAGTGAACAGTGAGTATTATTGTGATGACGTCCTAAGACAAGGATTGCTGCCGGATATTTGAGCAAGATGTAATCATCACAACTGGACACTGCAACAAGATGGAGCTCCTTCACACACGGCAAGAAACACGATAAACTATCTTCGTCGGGAGAATGTCACTTTCATTGAACCAGACATGTGGCCACCAAATAGCCCGGATCTAAACCCGGTAGATTATGCTATTTGGGGTGCCCTCCAACAAAAAATCTACTTTCATCATAAATTTGCAACAATATAACAACTGAAATTGGCCATTGTTGAAGAGTGGCAACATTTGTCTTAGCGGTTTATAAACATGAGCATTGACCAGTGGCGAAGACGTTTAGAAAAAACTGTCGAGAACTGAGGAGGACACATTGAATTTGGATGCTGATTTTATATAAATTAACATTTGGGAACAATTTACTTGATGTTTTGTAGAAGACAGTTACAAAAAAAATTATTAAATGAAATCATACAAGACAGTCACACTTTGTTTGAGCCACCCTGTATAATAATAAAGACCAGCCAGAACATTATTATTTTCAGAGCTGTTTTTTTAAAGTATCATTTAACTTTCGTTTCCCCACAGATTTGCTAGTGAGCGTTCTATTTTATTTATTGAAGTTAGGTAAAACACCAATGTACTGGTTCCATAAACACATTTTTTATTTTTTCCTAATTTGGTGGAAATCCTATACTTAAACATAGATGCCTGGCTTATCCATGTGAAAAAAATTAGCATAATTAAAAGTATTAAATTGCCAATTGAATCTCTAGATATTAAGAATAAATTTCTTTTAAATCATACAATTTTCATTCAACAGTAAGTTATTGTTTTACCCTTGTGGTGATCCTCCCATTCCAAAGCCAACAAGGCCACGCAGTATTAAAATCCAAGCAAATGAAGGACTGAATGTTGTCAAAAAGCCAAAGAAACCAATCCATATAGTAATCATGACAAGTATCTGAACATTTCAAGAAATGAGTAAACGCATGCGATTCTTGGAAAAATTTGGGATAGTAATAATTAGTAAGATTAGAAAAATTGAAATTATTTGACCTGAGATATGTAATTACAATCAAAATTATTAATTAACAAACAAATGTAAAGAATTGATTAAAGCAGGTCAAAAATATCGGTTGAAAAAATGAGTAAACAAAATTTTTATTTTTTATGTTGTCTATTCTAAGAAATAACAAATTTTTAGTCCTTATTGCTGTAAAAAAAAAGCAACTTACTGTTTTCCTTCCATAGTTATCTCCCATTATCCCCAGCAATGGAGCTGAGATTCCCATACCAATAAATACAGCCTGGAATTAGAAAGTAAATTATCTTGAATATCTTCTTTCTTTTCTAATTTCTAGGCAGTTCTCAATCGTTTTTTTAAAAGTTGTTTTTTCGTTTGTTATTTGTGTTGTCACTTTTTAAATTAAATAAAAGCTGAGGTATTATGTTAATATGTTACAAACCGTTGTTATAAATGCTACTTTGTAGTCTTCCAGTTGCCACTCACATCTAACCAAGGGAGATAATACAGCCAGCATCATCATCTCCATGGCATCAGCTGCCTAATTAGAGGAAATGGTGAAATGTTGAGAGGTTTAAAAAAAAATCAACAAATTCTCTAGTTTCTATGGGAATGTTAGGACTAACAATAAATATGTATTACAAAAGATCTTTTGTTTGACCTTATCAAATTGGTAAAAGTACATGGAGCTTTTTTATTGAATCAAAATAACTTTCACTTTGTTTCCATGAACACATTAATCACTAATGTTAATTAATGCATTGTTTCTTAAATTGTGAATTGAACCCTGTAGAGCAGTGCTTCTCAAACTTTTTAGTATGGCGGACCGGCAGGAATTTTTTCCATTGCGCCAGGGACCGGTGATCTATTTTCCCTGCACTGACAATTTTTTCTGTCCTTTTTTTAGAACTTCTGCGGACCGGCGGCGGATGGCCCACGAACCGGCACCGGTCCGCGGACCACCACTTTGAGAAGCACTGCTGTAGAGGGTGCCTAGTTAAAAGATAATTTCAAAGAAAACGAAACAGTAAATTGGGGTTAAATACTTCTTGAAAAATGGATAGATTGGCCCAAACCTTACAAAGTCATTTGACATCATTGATGTTACACTAATTAAAGTTGACAGAGTTTTGACATGCTTTAGTTTAACTTTAATTTCTAACCATTTGATTATATTCAAACTTTAATAAGTACATTTATTACAAACATTGTGTACATGTATCCCATTGTTTATCCCCAAGAAGTCATAGAGTTAATTCTAACACACTTTACTTTATAGTTAAGAAAACATAGCTTCATTATAGAGAGAGGCAGTCACCAACTAATGAGCCAACTAAATCAATTAAAGAGAGAGGCAGTCACCATACTAGTGAGCCAACTAAACCAATTAAAGAGAGAAGCAGTCCAATACTAATGAGCCAACTTACATCAATTAAAGAGAGAGGCAGCCACCATACTAGTGAGCCAACTAAACCAATTAAAGAGAGAAGCAGTCCAATACTAATGAGCCACAACTTACAGCAATTAACTTTCCAACAACAAAAATCCTGATCTGAAACCAGCCAAACCCAATGGATTCAATGGCGTCTTCCACTGTGTATGTTTCCAGGCTGTCAAATGTGTGACCGATGGTTCTTGAACTTATTTTGGAGTCAGGGTCACCACCATTGTTCTTGCCAAGGCGTTGCCTTGGCAGGGACCCCATCTTTTTCAAACTTGATACTTTCCAGTCAACTCATGTAGGGATAGTTAAATTAACTGTCAACTCCTGTAGGCATAGTTAAATTAACTGTCAACTCCTGTAGGGATAGTTAAATTAACTGTCAACTCATGTAGGGATAGTTAAATGAACTGTCAACTCCTGTAGGGATAGTTAAATTAACTGTCAACTCATGTAGGGATAGTTAAATTAACTGTCAACTCCTGTAGGGATAGTTAAATTAACTGTCAACTCCTGTAGGGATAGTTAAATTAACTGTCAACTCCTGTAGGGATAGTTAAATTAACTGTCAACTCATGTAGGGATAGTTAAATTAACTGTCAACTCATGTAGGGATAGTTTAAATGTAACTGTCAACTCATGTAGGGATAGTTAAATTAACCAGGAATAAAAAGGCTGGAAATCTTAAGTGTGTTTGGCAGTCAAAACCAATGGAGCAGCCTGAAACAAAAGAATGAAGTTGTTTAAAATCGGGTCATTGAATCCATATAGATTATTAATTATTTATAAGGTTGTTCTTATAACAGTTTCCCCAATCCAAAAAAATCTTTATGTAAAATGTATTTTGTTTTTGATTCTTGGATTAAAGGTTCAATAAAATTAATAAAATAGAATTCATATCAAAGGAGAGTCAGCCAGAAAGCAATTTAGCAAATAAATGTCTATTTCATGTTCAGCAATAGTAAACATTTAGAGCTGAAACAAATTAAATCTAGGAATCTTGGGATAAGGCTTTGGAATATCACTGTAAATTGCAGAGCAGGGGCTCATCATATAAGTTTCATATTTAAACACCAAAGTTTTAAAGATAAAGTGAGTACAGGTATTATATTCATTGACAAGCATATGTATTCTTTTTACCTGTCAAAATTAATTTTCGAACAAAATTCTTAACTTTAATAAATATTACGACTTAAAATTGTTATTATGTCAATTTAACATTCTAGTTTAAAGAAAAGTAACTCAGACACGTTAATATTATCGTAGCTATGTCCCTTGAGTTATTTTAATCAGATCCACAAACAGTATTTTATTAATGTTGCAGTGTGATAATAATCTAAAATTTTTAACTCTATCCCGAAAATACTGTTTATAGTTTATAGTATCTTCAATCATCAATATTCATAATTTGCAATGTATGTCACGTCTGTCTGTCCCGTCTGTCTGCCCGTGACGCTACTAATTTTAGAAAGCAGCGCACCAAATTACTGCACCAAAAATAACTGTTTTTGAAAGTTCCACATACAATTGTGCAATATGAAAATAAATGAATAAAATAAAAATAAATAAAATAAATGAAAGTTCTGCATTACATTATTTTTTATTCTAATGTGTATTTTTTCAAAATAAATAGATTTCAGCTGAAATCTATTTATTTTGAAAACTTCCGTCATTTTTTACGGGTAATACACTAGTATTTTTTATAGTTACTAAAGTTCTAGATGGCGCATTATCACGAAACATTAAGAAAAATTTAAAAAATTACAATTTATTCAGTTATCGAATGGAATAATAATCGAAATTAGCTAAGAAGTTCATTTTAAAAATAATTATACATAACCTTGGTAAGAAAAAAAAATCATTAATCAAAAATACAATTGTTCTCTTATTTTAAATTTTTTAAATTTGTCTCTATTATTTCTTCACTTCAACAGTAATTGCTAAATGCTAGCCCCATCTATGACCAACTGTAAAAATCTCCAGCAATAAAAAAAAATCCTGAAAACGACTCTTGCAGCAATCAATTATTTCACAACTTCTCATTCAAAAATCAACTGCCTCACAACATCACTTGTAATAATCAACAGCAAAACAACACAACATAAAAGTCAATAGGACTTGAAGTGATGTCACCAAATGAATTTTCTAGACCCATGAACTCTGACCTCGGTGAACTCCGGCTCTCCAAGCAGGATTATTGGGCGATTCAATCACTGCACGCACGTTTTACATAGGCGTCACTTTAAGAATATTAATGGAGACATTTGCTCTCTCTTTTTTCGTCCTTTTAATTTGAGAAATGTTTTTAAAAATAAAAATCAATTTGAAGCTTAAAAAGTGCAATTTTTAAATGCATACGTGTATGAGTAATGACATCTTTATAACAGAAATTTGGGGACTATTGATATAAAAATGTCTTATTTTGGAAAAAAAAAGGATTTGGGGCGGGTTGGACGCGAGGAGGAGACCGTTCAATTAGTGGTGGGTTCAAGTAGCGGCACGATTGAATAGAAATAGTTGATTGTTTCTCTATTTGTTATTGGTTTGTTGTTATTTTGTTGGTTGTGGTATTGGATGTAGTGTAATGTAATTAGTTGAAGTTCCGTGAATCCAAGAACAATGACAGTCATAGGGGTGTGTGTCGTATATGCAGTAATAAAGATACTGGTCAAATAATCTAAAATTTCCAGGTCCGCCCATGAACACGGATGACAAACGACTCGCACGCTGGCGTAGCTAGGATGTTTACCAGCCAGGGGACAAACTAAACAATTGGTGTTCCTCCTGTTGAATTGCTATCTTTCCCTTGTTCGCTTATTATCGCTTAGTATAACTTTACGTCGTAAGCCTCAGTTTGGCGCCCCTGTACATTGCCGCCCCTACCCCCTTCGCTACGCATCTGTCGGATTTATCAAGTCCAAACGAGGACGGCGAGCATCTTTCAAAGGATACCACTGGGATACCTGATCGCACGAGGGCGAGTATCAGGGGCGTGCCTGCACTTGATGAAGTCGGCTCCAGTGGGCTCTTAGCCCTTGGCAATAGTTTTATTTATACAGACGCTCCTTCTATGCAGAAGATAATTGCGTCCACAGACCATGACAGATGATCTGTTGGCAAGTGATGCAGCGTTCACAGGCCACGGCTTTGTGGGTTCCACGCATTACCCGCAGCCGCCTAACTAGTGTTAGGTACCCATTCGGAGCTGGGTGACTCAGGGACGCCCTAGGCCCCCGATAACAAATCCTTGCCTTCACATGGATTCGAACCCGTGACCATCGGTACGCCAGTTGAGCGCGCTGCCACTCGACCACCACGTATTTAGACTGAATGAAAGGTTTATCTGTGTGTTCGATCTTATAACTGACCACAAACATACGTAACTGAGAGCATGCACCGACGACACTACTGGTTGTGTTCTTATATGTTTCTATACTGGGCAACGCCCTGTCTTTTTGAGACATACCTATATAGTGCACCGTCTGTTGAACACATCACTATGTGGTGCACCGTCTGTTGAACACATCACTATATGGTGCACAGTCTGTTGAACACATCACTATATGGTGAATGGTGCACCGTCTGAGAAATAACTATACGGCGACCCGTCTTTTAGACACATAGTTGTACGGTGCCCCGTCTGTTTGACACAAAACTATATGGTGCTCCGACTGTTGGACACATAACTATATGGTGCACCGACTGTTTGACACATGACTATATGGTGCGATACTTTTGTCCGCATGTTAGTGATTCCGTTAACTAAAACGATTCCTTGATTTTTAATTTTGAAATAGTAAACATTACAAGTATTCTATTTTATTTTTAATAATGTAAGACTTTTAGAAAATACCTTCATTAAAGCATATAAAAACAAGAGTTGAAATATGTTCTTATTTATCTGTTACAGACGCTCCTTCTATAAGACTTTTGAGTCCTACGCTTGTCCATATTTTATGTCTATTCTTGCATTTTTATTAGAGTTTAAGAAGTTGATAATCTGTCGGTTTTCCTGGTTTGATCATGCTACCCATTCCAAGCCAGAATTCCAGACAGGAAGAACAAGACTTTGTACGTGTTTGTTCTTGCATGCGGAATAAGAAAAGTTTTTTTTTAAAATCCCTATGTCGATAATTTGTACTAATATGCATGCTATATCTGCTCTACCTCTAGAAAGTAACAGAAGAGAAGGGGAAAAGGGAATAGGCAACCTATAATAATGAATCTGTTGTGTGGAACTCTTCATTACAAAATGCAAAGCCAGGAGAATAGTGAGATGTTTCCCCGCACCATGTTTCACTGAATGGAAGCTAGGGCCATAACACTGGCCACAGGTGGGGGTTAATTAACTAGACTCGGGCTGATTGTGTTCATTATAAACATATCCTCAGAACATGGACATAAACATGCAGGACTATTTGAATAGATCACGTATTAATGTGCGACGGGATGTGCGAAGGGAGGAACCAACTATAAACAGGGGTGGTGATGGTGGTGTGTTTGCGGTGATGGTGGTGTGATTGTGGTGATGGTGGTGTGATTGTGGTGATGGTGGTGTGATTGTGGTGATGGTGGTGTGATTGTGGTGTGTTTGGTGTGATAGTGGTGTGATTGTGGTGATAGTGGTGCGATTGTGGTGATGGTGGTGTGATTGTGGTGATGGTGGTGTGATTGCGGTGATGGTGGTGCGATTGTGGTGATGGTGGTGTGATTGTGGTGATGGTGGTGTGATTGGGGTGATGGTGGTGCGATTGTGGTGATGGTGGTGTGATTGTGGTGATGGTGGTGTGATTGCGGTGATGGTGGTGTGATTGTGGTGATTGTGGTGTGCTTGTGGTGATGGTGGTGTGATTGCGGTGATGGTGGTGTGATTGCGGTGATGGTGGTGTGATTGCTGTGATGGTGGTGTGTTTGTGGTGATGGTGGTGTGTTTGTGGTGATGGTTGTGTGATTGGGGTGATGGTGGTGTGATTGTGGTGATGGTGGTGTGATTGCAGTGATGGTGGTGTGATTGCGGTGATGGTGGTGTGATTGCGGTGATGGTGGTGTCATTGTGGTGATGGTGGTGTGTTTGTGGTGATGGTGGTGTGATTGCGGTGATGGTGGTGGGATTGTGGTGATGGTGATAGTGATGGCATTGGTTTTAATGGTGCTGATGGTCTTGGTTGTGGTAAAGGTGTGGGTTGTGATGGTTGTGGTAAAGGGAAACTAACTGGAATATGTCTTTCCACCCAGAAAAGTGTCAACTGTTAAGAGTAACAAAGAAAAAGAAACAAATAAATTCAAAATATTACACTCATGGAAAAGAACTGACCCAAACTAAAGATGCAAAATACTTAGGAGTCTTAATAAATGAGAAACTATCATGGAATCCCCATGTCAATGAAGTTATTAAAAAATCAAACAAAACCTTAGGCTTTATAAAAAGGAACTTTAACAAATGTAATAGAGATATAAAACTAAAATGCTACCTCACTTTGGTGAGACCTGTACTAGAATATGCATCTTCTGTACGGGACCCATCCACCAAAGAAAACATTGATAAACTAGAACAAATTCAAAAAAGAGCTGCCAGATTCATTACCGGAGAATATTCGAAACTGACAAGAATAACACCATTAGTTAAATCATTAAACCTTGAAACACTAGAGGATAGAAGAACCAAAAGCAAAGTAGTAATCATACATAAAGCAATTAATTCTAATTTAGAAATACAACACAAAGATAACTTAATACAACCCTCAGATAGACATAAGGATAAAAACACCTTTCTTATTCCGTATGCAAGAACAAACACAGACAAGTTTTCCTTCTTCCCGTCCGGAATTCGGGCGTGGAATGGGTTGCCTGAAGAATCCAGGAAAACCAACACTTTATCAAAATTTAAATCTCTAATAAAAATGCAGGACTAAACACAAACCATAGATAAGCGTAGGACGCAATAATCTTCTGTATAGAAGGAGCGTCTGTAAACAGATAAGATAAGATAAGATAAACAGATAAGGTGTGGGTTGTGATGGTTGTGGTAAAGGTGTGGGTTGTGATGGTTGTGGTTAAGGTGTGGGTTGTGATGGTTGTGGTTAAGGTGTGGGTTGTGATGGGGTTTGGCAAAGGTAGTAGTGATTCTAGTAGTAGCAGTGGCAGTGATGATTTCGGTGGTATAAATGACAGTGGTGGTGGGCAGGTGAAGAAAGGAACAACAAAGAACAGTGAAACGTTTTCTTTATCATAACCGTCTTGGACACCAGGTTAACATACTGTTGTTGGTCAGCGGGGAGAAGAGACCAAATGCTTGACTTTTGCCCACTTAAAAAGTCATTGTGCTTTGGTATCTTATCTTATGTGTTACAGTTGCTACTACTATACGGAATATTATTGAGTCCTACGATTATCCATGGTTTGTGTCTAGTCCTGCATTCTTATTGTTAATGTTGGTAGAGGTACATGCATTATGTTTCGCAGTTGGTGGTGTTTTTGTTTTAGCGAAACACAGGCAACTGAACAGTCTACTCGCTCCCTTATCCACATTTTTGTCTACAGATTGTTCTAATTTTACTTACTACATTTTGCTTTCTCAGATCTTACAACCCATGCGCAGGTATTTCTCAGTTTTTTTTTGGGGGGGGGGTTTAGGGGGGAGGGGGTTAAGGGCGCTAAATAAATCAGCCTAAACGCCCCCGACGGAACTGCTGTGACGTTATCGGAACATCTGTGACGTACCCAACATAAATCCGTTACGTCACAGACACGTGCTTACGGGGCTGCGGCGACTAATCACAAACGCCGCATGGGAGAGTTCTTCCAGCTGTCATCGAACATGGCTTTCAGACCTTTGATAGCATCTGTTGCACGGCAAGTAGATATCGTTCAGTGGGGAAACTGACCATCGATTTATTGAAAAATGCGAAGTGAAAACAGCAATATTGTGTGCACAACACTTCTTTCGTTTTTTTCCCGAGCAGTTTGAATGATGTTTATATGTCACCTATTATCGTGGTGTTATAGTGTTTCACTTGCTGTATAGAATAGATCATTTGAAAATTTTCATGGTGTCGGAAAAAACGGAGATTATGAGTGGGTGAATAATACGCGAATTTACGGTTTTATGGCAAATTTATGGGGGAAAAAAATCAAGATGATTTAGGGCAGTGTTTCTCAAATAGTGGGGCGCGCCTAGCCCTAACCCGTATCACACTGTCTAACTCTAACCCGTATCACACTGCCCAACCCTAATCCGTGTTACACTGCCTAACCCTAATCCGTATTACACTGCCTAATTTTAATCCGTATCACACTGCCTAACCCTAATCCGTATCACACTGCCTAACCCTAATCCGTATTACACTGCCTAACCCTAATCCGTATTACACTGCCTAACCCTAATCCGTATTACACTGCCTAACCCTAATCCGTATCACACTGCCTAACCCTAAGCCGTATCACACTGCCTAACCCTAACCCGTATTGCACTGCCTAACCCTAACATGTATCACACTGCCTAACCCTAATCCGTATCACACTGCCTAACCCTAATCCGTATCACACTGCCTAACCCTAACCGTATCACACTGCCTAACCCTAACCCGTATCACACTGCCTAACCCTAATCCGTATCACACTGCCTAACCCTAACCCGTATCACACTGCCTAACCCTAACCCGTATCACACTGCCTAACCCTAATCCGTATTACACTGCCTAATCCTAACCTCACTCCCTAACCCTAACTTTATTCATACAACTTGATGATGGCACTCAACCCAATTATATAATCTTGTAGAGCCTCCACAAGAGATCAAATCGCTTTGGGTGAATTCCTAAATCATTATAAAACACGAGGTCAGAAATCATGTTTGACTATTATGCTTCAGCGGCCTCAGTTAATAGCGCTAAAGTGTTGGATCGATACGCCATCACCCCAATATTATCAGCTGTAAATAAAATGTCGATACTTTTCCTACGAAGCGACTCACCTTTAATCCCCCGTGCCCATCAATTTCACATAAACATCACATTTTGAAGAGCATCGATTCCCTCAAGTTTCACAACGATCTGAAACTCTCTGCTATAAATCCAACACGAAGACACAAGTTCACCAACACGACACGTGCATTGACTCACACAAGACACTCATGTGTGATTCGCAAACTCTCGAGTTCACTGTTGATATGACTGTTTCGACTACGATACTTGACCGCCGAGAGCAAAGATTGAAACTCTGCAAGTAGCGTTCTTGTGGTTGTTACCGTATGTCCCGGAACGTTTCGGCACAGGATGTACTTGATATAGCGACACACATCCCTAAAGGCATAGAGCAAGAGCGGTGCAATTATGCAGTGGCGTACCTAGATTTGTTACGCCAGGCAACCGACAAGCAAATATTTCAATTTTCTTTGTGTTCAAAATGAACGTAAAGAGTTAAGACCCAAACAAAACAAGTAATATTGAAAGAATGCTAGAAGAAACTTAACAAATGTTCATATCTTTGTCAAAGAACCTCTGAAATAAACAAGAAGAATGGAGGGCATAATTAGTTAAATAACATATATAAACAGCGCGTACATTACGATGCTTGTTAACTGACTTGTAGAGCAGCTGAGTTAGATGTGAGTTGCATCAGGTTTGAAGCTATAAATGTCTTTTTTTTTACGCTCCAACTACACATACAGCAGACTATTGCGTCCTACGCTGATTAGAGAAAAAAACTGATCTAAAGACTAAAGTATTTACTGAATCTGTTCACAGTCACCCGTCAGCAGAGACCGTCAGCAGCGACCGTCAGCAGCGACCGTTAGCAGCGACCATCAGCAGACAACGCCCACATGTGATATAGGGACAACTTTTAAATACGAACAAATAAAATGTGATCACCGCCAAAGTAAGACCATGTACATACCGTCCAGGCCAAAGTAAGCCCATGTACACACCCGTCAAAGTAAGCCCATATACACACTGCCAAAGTAAGTCCATGTACACACTGACCAAAGTAAGTCCATGTCCACACCGACCAAAGTAAGTCCATGTACACACCAGTCAAAGTAAGTCCATGTACACACACGTCAAAGTAAGTCCATGTACACACCGACCAAAGTAAGTCCATGTACACACCAGTCAAAGTAAGTCCATGTACACACCGGTCAAAGTAAGTCCATATACACACCGACCAAAGTAAGTCCATGTACACACAGGTCAAAGTAAGTCCATGTACACACCGGTCAAAGTAAGTCCATGTACACATTGACCAAAGTAAGTCCATGTACACACCCGTCAAAGTAAGTCCATGTACACACCGGTCAAAGTAAGTCCATGTACACACTGGCCAAAGTAAGTCCATGTACACACTGGTCAAAGTAAGTCCATGTACACACTGGTCAAAGTAAGTCCATGTACACACCGGTCAAAGTAAGTCCATGTACACACTGGCCAAAGTAAGTCCATGTACACACTGGCCAAAGTAAGTCCATGTACACACTGGCCAAAGTAAGTCCATGTACACACCAGCCAAAGTAAATCCATGTACACAACGACCAAAGTAAGACAGACCACTGCCAACCCACCACACGAGATGAGACACTAATCACTAAGCTCCAGAGACAGTTGTCTTTACCTACTAGTCCAGATTCAAGATCTTTACATACTAGTCCAGATTCAAGATCTTTTCATAAGATTATAACACGCCCCCCCCCTTTCGCCTAGCCCCAAGCGTCTAAACCCAAATAATGCATTGACCTGAGATAGCTTGATCTGAAGTCTAGATAAAGACTGAACTGAATACGTTCGGCTATTTATTGTAATTTTATTACGATGTGTGGGGATCGGATCAGACAAGAGCCAATTATAAAAGCAATGTTTTATATAGCGACAATCTATAATGGCAGCATCTGGTAACTGTGAGTGCTATGGTGACATTGTGTGTGTGTGATATGGTAACATTGTATGTGTGTGATATGGTGACGCTGTATGTGAAGTGGTGACATTGTGTGTGATGTGGTGACATTTTGTGTGGGATGTGTTGACATTGAGTGTGTGATGTGACATTGTGTGTGATATGGTGACATTGTGTGTGTGATGTGGTGACAGTGTATGTGTGATGTGGCATTGTGTGATCTGACATTGTGTTTGTGACATGGTGACAGTGTTTATGTCACATAGTGACAGTGTGTGTATATGTGACATAGTGACAGTGTATGTGTGACATCGTGACAGTGTGTGTGTTTGGTGACAGTGATTGTGTGACATGGTGGCAGTGTGTGTTTATGTGACGTTGTGAGTGTGACAGTGTGTGTGTGTGACATGGTGATAGTGTGTGTGTGTGTGTGTCTGATGCGTTGACAGTGTATGTGTGACATGGTGACAGTGTTTTGACATGATGACAGTGTATGTCTGACATGGTGACAGTGTTTGTTTGACAAGGTCACAGAAGTGGTCCACTCCTTCTAGTGTTCCAATGACCATATGTACCAGGTGTCTCACTGTCGACCGTCGAGGTTTGTCGCTGTGCTATAATTACACCAACCAGACCACGTGTTGCGTGTTTTCAGCTGCTTATAACTTGTGGCGGATCAATATTTGGGGTAACAGCGGCGTAACTTAAGGCATGCCTCCCGGGGGGGGGGAACTTCCATAAGCGCGCGGCTTTTAACACACACACACACCAATTTTATAAAGTTTGACACTAAATGTACACAAAAGTGCCGAAAATGGTGGATTTCGTCTTACCGCCCAAGTCACGCCGCTGTATGTAAAACAACATCGCTGTTCTTCATACAAGGTCCACCTTTAGGAAGTGCTGTACAGAATAACCCCCCGGACAGATGTTAGCTGGTCAATAATAGTTTGATATGATGGCAGCATTCAATGAAGCACGTGGTGCAGGGGTGGGTAGTTGGTGGTGTCAAGTCTGCCTGTGATTGTGTTTACTTTGAACTTGAAACACTTAGAAAGTACTGAAGTCAATTAATGCATACGTTTTCTTTAATTGCTGGATGAAGGACATGCATACTTTTTATGACTGGAAGAAAGATATGTATACCTTTGAATTACTAGAAGAAGACTATATGCATACTTTTAAATAACTGGCAGAAGGCTATGCATACTTTGTACTGGAAACAAGAAAGGCTCCATTTTAAAAGTGCCCCACTGCCATGCAGCTAGTCGGGTCCCTGTTGTGGTCTGACCTGTTCAAGAAAGAGCTGGTATAAAGGTACCTGAGTCACCAGACCCTGGCGTTGAGTCAGTCTCACCATTGGCCTGCTGGGCTGGGCTGGGCTGGTGCAAGTTTGCGTGCACCCTTCTGGTAGTCGTGATGTTGACCTTTTCCTTGCTCCACTTCCTACTCAAACGTTATAACTCACAATATAAACAAAACATTAAAACGCCGTCCAGGGGGGGGGGAGTAATTAGATAATTGATCCAATGTCTCACACAGGCTGTGATTAACGAACTAAAGTACACCAAACCGGCACAAGCAAATGTCAGAAAGCCTGATGACATCAGATGTCAAACCTATAGGCATTATTCCAACACTGTCAAATGATGGGGTCAAGTTGCAACCCCGACCAACACTGTCAATTGATGGGGTCAAGTTGCAACCCTGACCAACACTGTCACATTGATGGGGTAAAGTTGCAGCCCCGACCAACACTGTCAATTGATGGGGTCAAGTTGCATACCCGACCAACACTGTCAATTGATAGGGTCAAGTTGCAACGCCGACCAACACTGTCAATTTGTGAGGTCAAGTTGCAACCCCGACCAACACTGTCAATTGATGGGGTCAAGTTGCAACGCCGACCAACACTGTCAATTTGTGAGGTCAAGTTGCAACCCCGACCAACACTGTCAATTGATGGGGTCAAGTTGCAAACCCAATCCCCCCCCCAACCCCGTAGCTGTATTTACATTTTTGAGCAATGCGTGTATAAAATTATAAAGAGACGAATTAATTCACAATTAAGTGATAGTTCTGTAATCTAACCAAAAGGGAGCACAATTCAAATGTACGTTTATCGCTTAATGAATTGATTTAAAAGTGACGTCATTATTTGAATCTTTAAATTCCAAAAGGAATTCATCAATCTGGAACAAATTAAGTTTCCTAATTCTATTTTAATTTTTTTAACCATATGTAAGTATCTGTAATTATCATATGAAAGGGTCATATTTAAGGAACGTACGTTAGATCGCATGAAAGTACCATCTGTTCATTTGGTTAGCATCGGTCCAACTTTATACTGCGTGAGCAAAAAGAGAGATCGGTGATTTGCTGTGTGTTCTGCCACATTAAACAGGGAAATTTGTCATTTCCTAAATATAATAACACCCAAGCATCAGGCCTTGTTCAGTACCAAACATCGTCCTTATTTGACCCGGTGTAACAGGTCAGATTAAACCCCTGACCAGAATATACCCCGGTATAATCTGGCCTAGGCCAAAATATCCCCGGGTATAATATGGCCCAGGCCAGAATATACCCCGGGGGTTAAACTGGCCTAGGCCAGAATATACCCCTCCAGGCCAGAATATACCCCTTTGACAACATGAGGATATATAGTAAAAAACGAATGAATGACTATTTAGACATTTTATTGGTGTTTTAGCTTTGTCAGAGATGTTCAACTCTTTCTTAAGTAGGAAAGATGTTTTATTTACAACAAAATAAAAAAATAATTTCTTTTATTACGATGTCTGGTTAGACGGTAACGTTTAATCTAAAGTTACAGTCTACACAAGTATGTGTATATGTATAAGTTACAGTCTACACAAGTATGTGTATATGTATAAGTTACAGTCTACACAAGTATGTGTATATGTATAAGTTACAGTCTACACAAATATGTGTATATGGAATCACCGTTTTATCTAAAGTTACAGTCTACACAAGTATGTGTATATGTATAAGTTACAGTCTACACAAGTATGTGTATATGGAATCACCGTTTTTTTTTAAAATTAAATTTTAAAGTTGACTAATTCAATCAATACGTGAATTGATTAATTTAAAAAAAAATTTAAGCGCGATAGGGACTATAGTTATAGCTTTTCAAACGCTTGTGAACATTTATTTCGTGGACCTCGCTTATTATTCAAATCATTACGTTTAATTATTTTGAGTATGGCAATAAAGATTTTTTTTAAAATTATTGAATTAAATTCCGCATGAATGTTTGTTTTTTCCTCGCATACATTTTAAATGTTACTGTCAACCACGGTTTAGGCCTATCTTCATTTTGTTTTTGAAATAAACATATCATGGCGCCTTTCCCTTTTTAAAAATCTATCTGAATATACGCTGATCTGCAAAATAGTTAAATGAATAGGACAAGACTAAAAGTTTTGGAAACATCGTTTGACTTTCCCAATGTTGCTTGTCGTGTTTCCGAACTTTTATCCGTAGCTCGGTTTGCCTTTGCGGTGTCTTAAGACATTGGAAAAGAAACATTTGCTCCAGTAGCGAACATCATTTTTAAATTCTTTATATTAACTCGTGATGTCTGCTAGATTGTTTGTTTGATAGTTTGCTTGCCGAAAACACTTTGGATCAATTTTAACCCACTTCCCCATATGCTAGCGAGCTTAAATTTTTCAAGCAGACTCATCCCGACGATAAAAATGATCTATCAAAATTTAAGATCGATCGTATGTACTGTAATTAAATTTTTGTAAATGTGTATACAGCAAGGAGGTTTGATAAACTGGAGGCGGCGTGACGTCACTAGGCTGAAGCCAGACCCCCACCCGCAGCAGCCATCTTGAGCGACTCAAAACATTGGAAGCTGTGTAGTGTGTATGTTATATTATTGTAATATTTTGAACGGGAGCCTTGGTAACTGGGACAGGCTCAGTGTTGGCTTTCATTTTCAACTTCTTTGTCATTGACTTGTAGGTTGCCAGTAGTCAATCATTCAATACTTTCAATTCAGTATTTAGATTTAAACATTTTAAATATATGATATAAGTTATATCATTTTAATAATTTTATATTCTTTGTTTGTTTTTTCCATTGAACTTTAAATGGGCAGTTGCAGTTGTGAGTTGATTTGCGAACTTAAAAATAAAAATGTTGCTTGTCTCACGTGTTATATTTATATCTTATTTATTCTTATAATTTTAAAACTGTCTATTGTGAATATTATAATTATACTATACAAAATAAGTTAAGTTACAAATTAAGTATACATTAAATTATTAATATAGAACAAAATAAACAAATTAATAAGCGTTGATCATGAAATCGTTCAAATCCATGCAAAATATAGTAAAGCAATTTCAATACGCGAAGAAAATATTTAGTTCAAAAGTTAAAGAGTATAGATATTACTTAACTACATAAGATAAAGCGGCTGGATAGCGAAGCCAGTAGTGCGCTCGCCTCACAAAGTTGAGGGTCGTGGGATCGAGCCCACCCAAAGCCACAATATAAATGATACACTAAGAAAGTCCTCCGCTGACCCCTGTAATGTTAATAAATGTGTTGACCTGTTTGTACGTTCTTTATAATTATGTATAGCAGTAGAACTTCATTTCGATATAGTTAGCGTATTATTAATATAAGACCAGGCTCTGTAGCCCTCGATCAGCTGACCGAATAAATAACCTTACATACATTACAGCTCTTTGTAATTGACCTTAATAGAATATCTAGACCACCAGAAATGAACTTTTTTCTTAGCAGACTATAGAAAAAACGAGATGACAAAATATGAAGCTCATTGGAGTCGTTATGAGAAAAATGGTATCGTAATGAAAGCTGGTGGAATGTTTTGAGTCCAACAATATGGCGATAGGCTCCCCCACTCTCCGCCCACTGGCTTCACCCGCTAGCGACCATCTGATAGCAGACGCCACCTCCAGTTTATCAAACCTCCCTGGTATACAGTTCATATTAAGAAACAAAATAAACTTCCGGTTGTTCAAAATGGCGGAACCTAAATTTCTCTGCTGTCATTAAAAGACAAAAATAATCAAGCGCTGGAGAAATATACAACATACAAATGTAAATTGAGGAAAATTAAAGATATGAAGGAACTGATCTTCAAATTGAAGTCCCTCTATGCTCTTCTGGTTGTATTTTACTTGGAATTGTCATTTTGTGGCTGTTAATACTATTAATATTAATCCGGAAGTTGTCTCACAGCTATCACCAGTGGCTCATAGAAACTGCAACGTGCGCAGTGGCCACACCCCGGGCAACGGCTTTGAATGGCTGGCTAAACCTGGTGTGGGTAGCCGTCGGGTCTCAAACCCTCGGTGATCTAGATATGTCTATCTATGCACGTGAAGACTGGATTCGGTGGACAGAGCGGAGGAACCACTAGTTGGTCAACGGTCAAAAAGGCGAATCTCAGCAAAGCGTTGTGGAACGCTAAGGGCATGACAAGACACACAGGACGTCATGGCCATCCACTGCACCCGTCTCCATCACCAGCCGTCTCGACTTAGTCCTGCCGCTGGATAAGATGGCCTCGGGCGAGAGAGTGAGATCGACGAACTGCGCAACTCCTTCTCACTTAAATCCAAGTCACCGCGCAAGTCACTTTTGTCATCCATCCCATACCAGCGGTCGAAACAAAAAGAAGAAAACGAGGATATTTCCTCTCATATTGGGCGCATGGAATGTGCGCACACTCCTGGACAGAGACGATGCAGACAGACCTCAGAGGAGAACAGCCCTGATTGGTAAAGAACTCGCTAGATATGGCATCGACGTCGCAGCCCTGAGCGAGACCAGGCTCGCGGGAGAAGGAGAGCTCTGTGAAAGAGGATCTGGTTACACATTTTACTGGAGTGGCAGACCCAGCGAGGAGCGACGTGAGGCAGGCGTTGGGTTTGCAGTTAAGACAACTCTTGTCGGAAAGCTGGCTGGACTTCCCAAGGGAGTGAACGACAGGCTCATGACCATGAAACTCCCACTGGCTGGAAAGAAGCACCTCACCATCATCAGTGCCTACGCTCCAACCATGACTAATCCAGATGACGTAAAGGCAAAGTTTTACGAAGAACTTCACACTGTCATTGCCGACGTTCCAAAGGCGGACAAACTCATCTTGCTAGGTGACTTCAACGCAAGAGTTGGCAAGGACAACGTTGCCTGGGAAGGAGTCCTTGGACACCATGGAGTGGGTCAATGCAACAGCAACGGTCTTCTTTTACTCCAGACCTGCGCTGAACTTGAACTGCTGATCACCAACACGATCTTCCGCCTCCCCACTCGTAACCGGACGTCATGGATGCACCCCCGATCGAAGCACTGGCATCTTATTGACTACGTCATCGTGAGGAAGAGGGACAGGCAGGATGTACGAGTTACCAAATCCATGTGCGGCGCTGAATGCTGGACAGACCACCGCCTCATCATCACCAAGCTCAACATCCGCATTCAGCCTAAACGACGCCCGCAAGGGAAGAAGGCCCCGAAACGGCTTAATGTTGCCAAACTGAATACCGACAGCTGCAAACAGTCCTTTGTAGATGCTCTGGAAAAGTGCTTGAAATCCACCTCTCCGGGAAACCAGAGCGTGGAGGCAGACTGGGCATCACTCAGAGAGCTGATTTACTCCACAGCTACAGAGACCCTGGGGCCCCAGACCAGGAAACATAAGGACTGGTTCGATGAGAACTCCGAAGACATCAAGCAGTTATTGAATGAGAAACACCACCTTCACCAAGCATACATCAATAACCCCAAGTCCACGGCAAGGAGAGATGCACTCAACAACATACGCAAGACTGTTCAGCAGAAGCTCCGTCAGATGCAGGACGATTGGCTCGGCAACAAAGCTGACGAGATCCAAGGCTATGCAGACAGGCGTGACTATAAAAACTTCTACGACGCCTTGAAAGAAGTATATGGCCCCACGCCCTCAGGATCAAGCCCTCTCCTCAGCGCAGACGGTAACACTCTAATCACAGACAAAGAGAAGATCTTGGAGAGATGGGTCGAACATTTCGATGACGTCCTAAATCGCCCTTCGACAATCAACGACGAAGCCATCAATCGTCTACCCCAAGTGCCCACAAACAAAGCACTGGATGACCCACCAACCTTGCTCGAGACCCAGAAAGCAATCTATCTTATCTCCAGTGGCAAAGCACCTGGCTCTGACGCCATACCAGCTGAGGTCTACAAGGAGGGGGGAACAGCCCTGACTGAAAGGCTCCATGAGCTGTTTCTCTTAATATGGCAGCAAGAGACGATCCCGCAGGACTTCAAAGATGCCACCATCATACATCTATATAAGCGAAAAGGAAGTAGACAGGCTTGTGACAACCACAGAGGCATATCCCTGCTTTCTATTGCAGGAAAGATCCTAGCCAGAATCCTGCTCAACCGCCTCACAGTGCACCTTGACCAAGGACTCCTGCCTGAAAGTCAGTGTGGATTCCGAAAAGAGCGAGGAACAATCGACATGGTGTTTGCTGCCAGGCAGCTGCTGGAGAAATGTCAGGAGCAGAACTCTGATCTGTTCTCCACCTATGTCGACCTGACCAAGGCCTTTGACACTGTTGGCAGAGATGGGTCTGTGGAAGATCATGGCCAAGTACGGTTGCCCAAGGAAATTCATCGTCTTGGTGCAACAATTCCATGAAGGCATGCAGGCCAGAGTCCAGGACAGCGGGGAGTTTTCTGATCCTTTCCCAGTCACAAACGGAGTCAAGCAGGGCTGCGTCCTGGCACCAACACTGTTTAGCCTCATGTTTTCCGCCATGCTGACAGAGGCCTTCAGAGACGAGGATGTTGGTGTCAACCTGAAATACCGCACAGATGGCAAGCTGTTCAACCTTCGGAGGCTCCAGGCAAAAACCAAGGTTATGACAGACATCATCAGAGACCTGCTGTTCGCTGATGACTGTGCCCTCAACGCTGTCTCAGAAGCCGACATGCAACGCAGTGTAAACCTGTTCTCCAGTGCCTGCACAAACTTTGGTCTGTCAATCAACACCAAGAAGACTGAGGTCCTCCATCAGCCTGCGCCTGGAAGACCCTACGTAGAGCCCAACATCACTGTCAACGGCCAGAGACTCAATACAGTGCACCGGTTCACATACCTAGGCAGCACACTGTCTCAAAATGTCACCATCGATGACGAAGTGAACGTCAGAATTGCCAGAGCCAGCTCCACTTTTGGCAGGTTGTACCCTAATGTCTGGAACAGAAGAGGCATTACCATCCAGACCAAGCTGAAAGTGTACAGGGCAGTGGTGCTCCCCACACTGCTTTATGCTTGTGAAACTTGGACTGTTTATCAGCGCCATGCAAGAAAGCTGAACCACTTTCATATAACAAGCCTCAGGAAGATTCTCGGCATAAAGTGGCAGAACAAAATTCCAGACACAGTGGTACTGACCAAGGCAGGTCTCCCCAGCATCTTCACCCTCCTGATGCAGTCCCAGCTTCGCTGGGCAGGGCACGTTGTCCGAATGCCAGACGAGAGACTGCCAAAGAGAATCTTCTATGGTGAGCTCCAGTATGGCCAGCGGTCCCACGGTGGGCAAAAGAAACGCTTCAAAGACACACTGAAAGCCTCAATGAAAGCGTTTGCCATAAATCCAGACACGTGGGAACGAGCTGCAATGGACCGATCCACCTGGCGCTCTTCCATCCACGAAGGTGCCAGGTCATGTGAGGCAAACCGGATTACCGCCGCAGAAAAGAAGAGGCAAGCCCGAAAGGCCCATGCTGTCAACCCTCCAGGAGATGTCGCACTCGCCCCCTGTCCCTTCTGTTCCCGAACCTTTCGTGCAAGGATCGGCCTAATCAGCCATCTGCGCACGCACAGAAAACCCTCGGATGACTAGAGTGGTCCTCGTCGTATCGACGGACGAACGAACAAGAAACAAAAACTACATTATGGCCCCTGGCACCCAGTGAGTAGTAAAAAAATTTTTTTTTAAATCGGCCGTTAAAACTTCGCGGGATTTTGTTGAACAAATTCCCGAAGTTTCATGTTTCTAGCTACTTTGGAAGTTGAAAAATTAGTGATGAGTGAAAGAAATAAATCCCTTGCGATGTAAACTTTCATTAAATAAGGCAACATTGATGTTTCTACGCCCAGTTTAAACCCTAGCTATTGAACGTTTAATTTAAGTCACAGTTATAGAATCAAATTTACTTTGACTATAAGTTTGACCTGTATTCGTGGTAGTAGTGAGTAGCACTGTCACTGGCAATATACGTGTATGCTATTTATTTTAGTTTTAGAATTTGATTACCATATAATTATTTGAAAATATTGTTTAAATTAAAGCAATATATTTCTTAAAGCATAACGTCAAAGTTTAGTTTATAGCAGGGATGGCTAGACCTGTAGAAAATGAGAGCCAGTTAGTTTATAGCAGGGATGGCTAGACCTGTAGAAAATGAGAGCCATTTAGCATTTAAAAAAATAGTTAAGAGTTGCATTGAATCTCTATTAGTCATTAAACCTAGTTTGGAAATTTCCCAGTAATCCCTGTAACATATTTTTTTCATAAATTTTCTGCGACACGCAAAGCCAACACAGGAGAGCCATATGTTGTTCTTGAGCCGCTGTTTGGCCACAGTTGTTCTGTAGTCGCTATATACTATAGTAATGCTAGGTCTAAAAATGCAGTAGAAATAGCCCTATACTTATGATTTCTTAATAATATAATAAGATAATTCCATTAAATCTATTTTGAAATCCAAAGAGTTCGTACGTTCACAAAAGCTGCACGTAAGCATGTAATGACTGCACATGTTTAAGGTTTGTGAACAGATGTCTCATTGAGATTACAATTTTACTTGAATGAAGACGCCGTTCCGTCTCTTGACCATTGTGAATATTTAACATTTAAACCCAATGTTGCGACACACGTTCAAAGGAAAGCCAAGTGAACAACAATGAAATTGTTGCGAATAAATAGAGTTATTAAATAATTCTCAAATGTAACATAATTTTCGGTACACAAATATTGTTAACAAATACTTTGATACTGTTAGATCATTCTAAAATGAAAAATGTCACAAAAAATGTTTGTAATTTAATCATAATAATGCAGTTATACATACATAAAAAACATAAACATACTCACATACATACTTACATACAAACATACATACATGCATTCAGACATACATACATATATATACACACACATACATACATACATAGATACCAACGAAAATACATTTTTATATGTGTGTGTTGTGTGTGTGTGTGTGTATGTATGTTTTGTGTATGAGTATAGTGTCATGTTTGAAAAAAGAGGAGGCTTTAAGAAAAACATGTTGTTGACACCTTAAATTTGGGCGACTTTATTTTTTGGAAATTTCTTTTTTTAATTTTTTTTTCCAAACGCTATCCTGTTATAACACACCAGATTGACCCTTTGTCCAGATTATATGCGTGGTTTCTGTGACTGGGTAAAACTATACACCGCGGGGAAAATTACCCCACCGGTCCAGACTATTCCCACCAGACCAGATTAGTATACATTTAGACAAACATCAATTATAATATTTCCTTACATTCCTGGAGTGTTCTCATCGTGTGTGAAGCTAATCAAGAAATCGTTGGAATTTAATTTTTACAGTCTCAATCAATGTTCCCTTTGAGCTGCGCTGCTACATGGCCAAGTAGATATCTGACCAACACCGTGCAGCGGTTTATAATACCCGAGCAGTAAATTTTGATGAGGATAAAATACGATCTGTGTTTGTGGGGTGTAACATTTTTCACGTGCAATTGATGCTGTGCAACTTAGCGCATTAGTTTGTTATTTAGCACACTGACCAAGGAACAATAGAGGGATCCTTGGTCTTAACAATACATTTCATAGCTTACGCGTTAAATTCACACACAAACATCCATCTACAGTTAACACATGTCAAGTCTAAAGCCGGCGACATGTATATTTCGGCCCATAAAAACTAAACTTTTAATTTTTATACCTATTGGTATGGTTTTACATACTGTTAAAACACACATGAACATATTAAAACAATAATGACACTAACTAACCTATTTTAATTGTTTATATGAATGTAATTATGAATGGGTTTTATGTTGACGACATGGTCTTTTTCAAACATACACATTTTTAAATATTCTATAAAAAAACACAGATACGCCTGAATTTGAAATATAATACATTTTAAGATTCAGAAATTAATGCTCTTTAAAACCAAACAAGCCACTCAAAAAATGTGTTCCGCTTCAAAAGTTATCAAACTTTATATGCGAGGGACATGAAAATAACATATTTTTTAAAAAAACGCCCATTAAACAAAAAAAAAGGGGGGGGGGCGGGGGCGGTTACTTCAGGGCCAGCACATTTGACAGGAACAGACGACAACCACATGACAACCACATGACAACCACATGACAACCACATGACAACCACAGGACAACCACATGACAACTACATGACAACCACATGACAACCACATCCTCCTCAGAGATAAAGTAATTCAACACATGAACACCGGCATTACATAACAACAACACGACTACTTGAATCAAAATGTGGCATGGGTTGCCTGGGGGAACCAGGAAAACCAACACTATCATCAACATTTAAAACTCTAATAAAAATGCAAGACTTGCCATAACCAATGATAAGCATATGACTTAATAATATTCTGTATCGAAGGAGCGTCTGTAAATGATAAGATAAGATAAAGGTAAGGAATCCAAAGTGTTCGCACGTGTTTGAAAAGCAACAAATATAACCGAGCATAAATTATTCTTTTAATGTATTGTTTGATTAAGTTAATGTTAAATGAAAAAAAGAAAAACGCTCTTTACAATAAATATTTGTATAGACCAGGGGTTGCCAGACCTGTAGTAACTGAGAGCCATCTTAAAATATAAAATAAAAAAAATGTTGAGAGCCGTATTGAAGCACTATGAGTCATTAAACCTGGCTTGGAAATATGCCAGTACTCCTTGTAAAATATCTTTTTATAAATTGTACGCGAGCCGCAATGTGAACAAAGAAGAGCCGCATGCGGGTCGCGAGCCGCGGGTTGGCCACCGTTGGTTTAGACTTTAGACTGTAACTTTTGATCTTAAATCGTCGAAATTATATAAGATTTCATATTTTAAAAACGAGACAACCACATCATCATTTTCAAATATAAGATCATGCTTCTTTCATTCGTCGTAAAATATTGTATAATTTAAACTAGTGTATTAACCGTCTAAAATGACGGAAGAATTCAAAATAAATAAATTTCAGCTGAAATCTATTTATTTTGAAAAAAATACACATCAGAATAAAAAGTAATGTAATACAGAACTTTTATTTATTTATTTATTTTATTTTATTCATTTTATTTTCATATATAGCACAATTTTATGTCGAACGTTCGAAAAGAGTTATTTTTGGTGCAGTAATTTGGTGCGCTGCTTTCTAAAATTAGTAGCGTCACAGACAGACAGACGTAACATACATTGCAAACTATGTATGTTGATTATTATTTTACTAGGTTGTGCTGCGGCGCCCAATTTTTTTAGGGCGTCTAGGGCGCCCACCTTTTTCAAAAGCCCAACTAACTTGTCCATGTATGATAAATACGTAATATTAAACTTCCTTAAATGTACACAAAGGATTTTATAATAGGGGTTGTAGGGCGCCTACGGCGCCCACTTTTTTTGGGGCAAAAGCCCAAGTAACTTGTCCTTGTAATGTATGATAAATACGAAATATTCCTGAAATGTACACTAGGTATTTACATAATATTTTTTTACAGTGCTAATCACCCCACGATTTTTTAACTGCACGTCCCGTCTGTCCTGTCCGTGACGCTACTAATTTTAGAAAGCAGCGCACCAAATTACTGCACCAAAAAATAACTCTTTGAGTCAGTCAGCACTGTTTACAAAACAAATGCTAACGTCAAAGGTTCGTGCGTTGTTTGGTTAATGTTAATCTGGAAACCAAAATTATTATGATTTTTAAAAAAGCAGAGTGATGTCTCTTAGCGTTACAGCAGCATAATTGAGGGTGATTATATAATAGATTTTAATTAAAACAATTTTGCTACTTAAGAAAAGAGTTTAATTTCTCTGACAGAGCTAAAACATGAAGAGAAAGTCTAAAGAGTCATTCATCAATTTTTTACTATATATCCCCATGTTGTCAAAGGGGCATATTCTGGCCTGAGGGGGTATATTCTGGCCTAGGTCAGTTTAACCCCGGGGGTATATT